>AWOL01S0067438.1:0-14362 GCA_000715115.1 Nicotiana otophora
TCCCCTTTTAACACCTTCACTGGCAATAGTTTCAACCCACGGACCAGTTCATCTATAGGGTGACACGAGACATGATAATAGTATCAAGTTCAGTTCAAATTTCCAAAAAACATAGGTCTTAAATCGGTCAATATTATTTACTTTGAGGAACAGCCAAAAAAAACTTAAAGAAAAAATTAATAATAACAATACCTTTTATCAAGGAGACCACTCTTCAAAAGCTCCTCAATTTCTTCTTTAGAAAGGGGCTCAGCCGCAGCTGGAACTGCCTTTGCAATCCCTTTGGGAACCCACGAAATAGCTGCTATCATTTTTAAAACAGCTGCGAAAAATGAAAAATATCAAAATAATCGATAAAGCTATAGTTGAATCGAAAAATGAACTTCCGCTAATGGCGTTGGAGTTCAAGAAACTTTATACAGGATGGTTTAGTTATAGGAATTTATATAAAGAGGGTATTTTCGAAATAAAGATAAGTTTCTAAGGATATATTTGCTAAAATAATTATTAGAATCTCGCCGCTCTGATTCGGGGCGGACCGCGATAGATTTTGGATCGTTCTATTGTTATGGGAATGATCCTTTGGGCCTGCTTATATTAGAATCTTTACATAAATAACCAGCTTTGCATAAATAACCCATTGAATTCACTGTTTACTTTTTCTAAATAGGCTGCAAAGTGAACTATAAGTATTAAGTACTAAACTATTATTTTCTGTTTTTCTGTCTATTTAACAATAGGGTCGCCGGCGACTTATCACTTCAATTAAAAAAACTCAAGCCTCGTCCCGGACAGGTCCTGGACTGCAGCCATCTTCACTCCTTTAGCCATTTTTACAGGCGATTTAGATTACAAACACCTATTTCTCAACCAAAATCAACGTAGATAAAAAAATCTTGGGCTTTGATAATTTGCATTTCATAATAAACTATTGTAAAATTTGCATATCGTGGTAATTCATCAATGAAAATTTTATTATTTAGATTATTTAATTCTATAGTAGTTCACTTATGTATATAAAATTTGTATAATGCTCCAAGGAATGAAGAATGCAATAAGCTCTTCTTCTCTCATCTTTTGGTGCCATTTGAGTTATTATAACGGAGGCAAAAAGACATCACCTCGAATTTAAGCATTTTATTTCCTCGTGGAGACAATGCTCGAAATCTTTAACGGATTTATGACTACATAAATGAAATCATTAACAATGAGTTTGTTAACCTTAGTTTTATTTATGGAGACTAGTTATTAGGGGTGTTCATGGATATTCGAAAACCGACTAAACCGACCGATTTTTAGGTTTCTTTTTAAGAAACCGTAGGTTATATATATATATATATATATATAACCACACCGATAATTAGAGTAAATTTTTTATTTTATAAAAATAAACCGAGAAAATACCGAACCGTACCGAATAAATTTTACATGTAGAAAATATATTTATCTATTAAGTATAAAAACAATAATGCATTAAAATTTTCTTTGGGCCTTAGAATTATGAAAATTATTACAAGCCAACAAGTAATTAAACTCAAAATACTAATTCGTAAACCCTGTTTTGCTACTTCTACTTAAAATAAAGTATTCCGAGTATCTTTATTAGCAAGACACAAAGTATTATAGCGATTATGAGCAGCAAACTACAATGTATTGAATATGTTTCCTTTCATATAATTTAGATTCTCTTTTTGAATATTTAATTTTTTATATACTTTATCTTGAGTCCCAGCTTGGTTAATATATTTTCACTCGTGTGATTTAAATTTTTTTTGTCTTTGCTTGGTTTCTTTTATGTTGTTGTAAAATAGTTGACGGATCTATATTCCATCCATCTTTCATTTTTTTTTTAATTCATCACGCTTTAAATAATAAAAATGTCTAGAGAGTTTTGCTAAGTCCTATAAAAGAACGTATGTTATTGCATACTTCTACTGGTGAATTTTACATGATATTTTTAAAAATACCAAAAATTAACCGAACCGTATTGATACCGAAGAGAAACCGACATGATTGGGATGGTTTCAAAAAGTCTAATTTTGGTTATGTAAAATAGAATAACCGAAAAATTGATATGGTATAACTTTTATAAAATAACTAGTCGAACCGAACCATTGACGTCCCTACCAATTGTGGCATTTAAGTGTCTATCGACTTGCTTAACAAGGTGAGCACCATGTAGAATAATAAAATCAAATTGAACTAGCCGGGAAACACAAAATATTTATTGTGCACTTAAATAAAAAATATTATTTCCCCATAAATACTAAAGGTAAAAAACACAAAGTTCAAAATGGGGTATGAGTTATGTTTACCCGAAAAACGGATAGGGTTAAATTTATGCATAGTTCTACGGATACGTGGTATAAATTGGTACAAATCGGGAAAGATACATAAATGTGTATTGAAATTAGTTATAAAAGAAATGAATGCAAACCAGATGAACTAATTAGCCTAAGCCTTCAAGTTTAATTACCTCCAAATCGGGCGAAGAATAATTGACATAAGAAACAATTTGATTAAAATACCAAAAGCCACCCAAAACTAGTATTGGCTATGTTTTCTGTATATATTAGAATGAATGTGTGTCTAAATCCATCTCCCTTACAAATGATAACCACTCTTAATATAGTGGGAGAATTTCATTTTGGGTATAATTAAAAAAACATAGTGGGAAACCCATGATAGACTAGTTAACTAACTTTTTCTTGATTTTTGCCGAGATTCTCTCCCTAAATGCGGATATAACGGCTCTTTTGTTCCTTGGCTCGATCTCGATCTTTGTCGGTCTCGGTATGGGTCGGTCTCCGGGTCTCGAGCTCGATATTGACTCGAGCTCGATATTGATCGGTCATTGGGTCTTGAGCTCAATATTGATCGGCCTCTGGGTTTCGAGCTCAATATTGACTCGAGCTCGATATTGATCGGTCTTTAGGTATCGAGTTCGATATTGATCGGCCTCTGGGTATCGAGCTCGATATTATAATGACGAACCTCAGTTCATTATCCTCCAATCTTGATTAATCACACGAAGGGCAAACTCGATTTTGACAGTATAAAGATAGTCCCCTCGTTTCTCGGAAAGAAGGTGGCGAGAAACAATATGATTTTTCAACCTCCGACTAGACGAAACTGACGTCTGCGACGAGCCCGATTGTGACGTATGTGTCAAACGTCCCATCGGTCCAGTTACCAAGGCATTAAATGCGCGTCAGTCGCTAGTTGGCCACTGCCAATTTTGAACCGTCGATGTGAAATCTATAAATAGCCCTTTTTTTATTATTTCAAATTTTTACCTTTAAACCTTTTTCATTCCAATATTCATAGTCCTTCGGCTTCTCCAAAGTTTCCTATTTCCAGGTTTTGGGATTTCTTTGCTTGTTTCTCTCAAAATACCAAATACTTCAATCTCCCTTCTTCTTTGTGCACATAAATTCAGATGGCCAAAACATCTAAAATCGTTCCGCAAAAGAGGTTGCTTTTTCATCACGACCCGCCGGCGGTGAGGATGCGGCGGAGCCTCGCCCTGAGGAATTCATTCTGGTAGGGTGTTCAACTGTCAGTGATTTTAAAGTTGAAAAACCTTCTTCGGTACCGGGTCGATGTGAGCTGATGTCGAGATACCAGTGCACAATCACCGAGAAAATTCTCGAGAAAGTCAAACAAGAATGCAATTGGGCCGATAAGCACATGGTAGTCCCATCGCCTGATGAATCAATTACTACCCACGTGGAAGGGTTCCTAAATGTTTATACTTATCATTTCACGTTGGGTCCTTTAGACCTTGTCATCGTCACCTTTTGCAAGAAATACGATGCGACCCTTGGCCAAATCCATCTTTTTTAGGAGAATAGTAATTCTTCTCTGATTTTTCTCGAGCAAAATCGAGGAGTGTCTTTTCACCCTCGATCGCCTTATTCGCCTTTATAGTCCCCGACTTTATCGAGGAGGTTTAATCAAGCTTGCTCGCCGAGCCACCAAAGCATCTTTCTCGAATATAGACGAGACTCGTGATCGAGGTTGGATGGAGACTAGTTATTAGGGATGTTCATGGATATTCGAAACCCGACTAAACTGAACGATTTTTAGGTTTCTTTTTAAGAAACCGTAGATTATATTTTTATATATATATATATATAACCACACCGATAATTAGAGTAAATTTTTTATTTTATAAAAATAAACCGAGAAAATACCGAACCGTACCGAATAAATTTTACATGTAGAAAATATATTTATCTATTAAGTATAAAAACAATAATGCATTAAAATTTTCTTTGGGCCTTAGAATTATGAAAATTATTACAAGCCAACAAGTAATTAAACTCAAAATACTAATTCGTAAACCCTGTTTTGCTACTTCTACTTAAAATAAAGTATTTCGAGTATCTTTATTAGCAAGCACAAAGTATTATAGCGATTATGAGCAGCAAACTACAATGTATTGAATATGTTTCCTTTCATATAATTTAGATTCTCTTTTTGAATATTTAATTTTCTATATACTTTATCTTGAGTCCCAGCTTGGTTAATATATTTTCACTCGTGTGATTTAAATTTTTTTTGTCTTTGCTTGGTTTCTTTTATGTTGTTGTAAAATAGTTGACGGATCTATATTCCATCCATCTTTCATTTCTTTTAATTCATCACCCTTTAAATAATAAAAATGTCTAGAGAGTTTTGCTAAGTCCTATAAAAGAACGTATGTTATTGCATACTTCTACTGGTGAATTTTACATGATATTTTTAAAAATACCAAAAATTAACCGAACCGTATTGATACCGAAGAGAAACCGACATGATTGGGATGGTTTCAAAAAGTCTAATTTTGGTTATGTAAAATAGAATAACCGAAAAATTGATATGGTATAACTTTTATAAAATAACTAGTCGAACCGAACCATTGACGCCCCTACCAATTGTGGCATTTAAGTGTCTATCGACTTGCTTAACAAGGTGAGCACCATGTAGAATAATAAAATCAAATTGAACTAGCCGGGAAACACAAAATATTTATTGTGCACTTAAATAAAAAATATTATTTCCCCATAAATACTAAAGGTAAAAAACACAAAGTTCAAAATGGGGTATGAGTTATGTTTACCCGAAAAACGGATAGGGTTAAATTTATACGTAGTTCTACGGATACGTGGTATAAATTGGTACAAATCGGGAAAGATACATAAATGTGTATTGAAATTAGTTATAAAAGAAATGAATGCAAACCAGATGAACTAATTAGCCTAAGCCTTCAAGTTTAATTACCTCCAAATCGGGCGAAGAATAATTGATAGAAGAAACAATTTGATTAAAATACCAAAAGCCACCCAAAACTAGTATTGGCTATGTTTTCTGTATATATTAGAATGAATGTGTGTCTAAATCCATCTCCCTTACAAATGATAACCATTCTTAATATAGTGGGAGAATTCCATTTTGGGTATAATTAAAAATACATAGTGGGAAACCCATGATAGACTAGTTAACTAACTTTTTCTTGATTTTTGCCGAGATTCTCTCCCCAAATGCGGATATAACGGCTCTTTTGTTCCTTGGCTCGATCTTGATCGTTGTCGGTCTCGGTATGGGTCGGTCTCCGGGTCTCGAGCTCGATATTGACTCGAGCTCGATATTGATCGGTCACTGGGTCTTGAGCTCAATATTGATCGGCCTCTAGGTTTCGAGCTCAATATTGACTCGAGCTCGATATTGATCGGTCTTTAGGTATCGAGTTCGATATTGATCGGCCTCTAGGTATCGATCTCGATATTATAATGACGAATCTCGATTCATTATGCTCCAATCTTGATTAATCACACGAAGGGCAAACTCGATTTTGACAATATACAGATAGTCCCCTCGTTTCTCGGAAAGAAGGTGGCGAGAAACAATATGATTTTTCAACCTCCGACTAGACGAAACTGACGTCTGCGACGAGCCCGATTGTGACGTATGTGTAAACGTCCCATCGGTCCAGTTACCAAGGCATTAAATGTGCGTCAGTCGATAGTTGGCCACTGCTAATTTTGAACCGTCGTTGTGAAATCTATAAATAGCCCCTTTTTCATTATTTCAAATTTTTACCTTTAAACCTTTTTCATTCCAATATTCATAGTCCTTCGGCTTCTCCAAAGTTTCCTATTTCCAGGTTTTGGGATTTCTTTGCTTGTTTGTCTCAAAATACCAAATACTTCAATCTCCCTTCTTCTTTGTGCACATAAATTCAGATGGCCAAAACATCTAAAATCGTTCTGCAAAAGAGGTTTCTTTTTTATCACGACCCGCCGGCGGTGAGGATGTGGCGGAGCCTCGCCCTGAGGAATTCATTCCGGTAGGGTGTTCAACTGTCAGTGATTTTAAAGTTGAAAAACCTTCTTCGGTACCGGGTCGATGTGAGCTGATGTCGAGATACCCGTGCACAATCACCGAGAAAATTCTCGAGAAAGTCAAACAAGAATGCAATTGGGCCGATAAGCACGTGGTAGTCCCATCGCCTGATGAATCAATTACTACCCACGTGGAAGGGTTCCTAAATGTTTATACTTATCATTTCACGTTGGGTCCTTTAGACCTTGTCATCGTCACCTTTTGCAAGAAATACGATGCGACCCTTGGCCAGATCCATCTTTTTTTAGGAGAATAGTGATTCTTCTCTGATTTTTCTCGAGAAAAATCGAGGGGTGTCTTTTCACCCTCGATCGCCTTATTCGCCTTTATAGTCCCCGACTTTATCGATGAGGGTTAATCAAGCTTGCTCGCCGAGCCACCAAAGCATCGTTCTCGAATATAGACGAGACTCGTGATCGAGGTTGGATGGTCGATTTGTTCGAGTCAAAACCTCGGACCAGATCCCTGCCGATGACATGCCATTTCCTGAGAAGTGGAATATGAACCGTGAGCACTTATTTCCCTTTGTTCATTTTAATTTTGTAATTGCCTTTCATATTGTTGATCCATTTTTTCTTTCTTGTTACAACTGTGGCTCGGATGTCTGAGCCAATTCCGGATCTTAAACAATGGGTTGAAGTTCTGGTGCTGCAGAGACCGTACTCCGAGCATGCTTGGGTGGAATTATCAAAGGGTCGATGGGAGGCCCATAGTCATGGTAAGTCTCTTTCTAAATTTGTTTGTCATTTGCCCTTCTTTACTTTCTTAACCCTCTTTTCCCCTTTGTAGGACTTGGGAAGGATCAAGGATGTTTCCATGAGGCCCCCATCTTGTGATGAGGAGGTTTCTGTCCCAGAGCGGGTTAAAGAAAAGAAGATAAAAGATGTACCTAGTTCCTCGATCTCAGAAAAGAAAAAACCGTCGAAGAAATCTCGCAAGCCAAAAGGGGGCCTCGGTGTTATGCTTCCGAAATCGATCCGTCGATTAAAGGATGAGCCCGAAAAAGGAGAAGAGGAATTAGTCAGTGTACGGGCTAATGTTGTGATACAATAATCTTCTGAATCGGCAGAAGTGAATAAGGGAACCTTGGCTATAATCCCGTAACAAGAAAAAACTGAGACTATTCTGTCTCGAGCTGAGATGGTTGAAGGGGAGACCGAGAGTAGGACTTCTCGGGCAGCAGAAGATATCTCGATGGATGAGCTTTGAATAGTTGATATTAATGAATCCCCTCAGATTCGGATGTTATGATCTGTGGGGCCAGCATGATGGAAGGTCGACCCTACAAAGGCATTCAAGAGTCGACCGATATCCACGATTTTCTAGATGGGCTCGAGTCAGCTGCTTTGGAGCAGGTTATCGGGTTTGGTGGATTACCGATACCAAAGAAAACATCACGGTCGGGCTCTATCAGGTCTTTATCGTTCCAAAACTGGTGGACCGATTCTCGGCCCCGAGTATTGATCATGATCATAGGCGGAAGGTAGTGCTCTCCGTCCCGAAGGATACCCGAATTTTCTCTCCCCTCGTGGGGATTGCTAGTTACCTTCATTCCCTAGTGACCGAAGAGGATCAAGCAGTGATGAATGCGGTAGAACCCGCCTGCCTTTTCAATGAGGCTCAGCATGCTCCGAATCGGGTAACTTCGATGGCATTTATGTTGTTTCTTTTATACTTATTGTATATAATTCTAACATTTTCCCCATGTTTATAGGCTTCGGTGTTACATCACGAGGCTTTCCTCCGAATACGAGAGGAGCATGAGGTCGAGGTTCGGGACCTCACTGAGAAACGTGACTCCTATAAACTTCTTAGCGAGAAACTTCGAGCAGATTTGGTTGCGGCTCAGGATGAGCACGAGGAGATGGCTGAGCAGGTACTCCGAATTCTTTACGACAGTGAAGATGAATTGGAGATAACTACTAACAACCCGATTCTGCAGAGGCTTGAACAAATCGGACGACTCAATTTGCAGGTAGATGAGCTAATGGCCGTATGGGAAAAATTCAAAGAAAATATGGATATCCTCGCCTCCAAAAAGTAGGTTGTTCAATCGCAATTGGAGTCGGCTGAGGCCCAGCTTCGGGCTGCAAAAGAAAACGCCTCGGTGCAGATAGAGAGGGTTAAAGAGCTTCAGAGTCGGTTAGAATTGTCCACTTCCGATAAGGCAAGCTTGGCTAATTAACTCGAAGTGGTCAGATCTGAGGCGACCGAGGCTAATAAAAGAGCTGATGCTAGAGTGGCCCAGTTCGGGATCGATGTTGAGGTTAACCAGGCCAAGGCCAAGAGCATGGTCGAACATGCTAAATAGCAGGCTCGGGGAGAAGCTCTCGAGAAGTTTAGTGCTCAGGGCTTCGATGTTGAAGCCGAAATTGAAAATTCCAAGGCGGAGGAGAATAGGGCTCGAAGGCTGGCCTTTCCTGAAGAAGACTCTGATAGCTCAAGCGAATCTGAAGGTGGGGAAGATCCCAAGGACCTGGAAAATTTTTCCCTTCTATGGCTTCTGAATCTTTTGCCTTTTTTATAACTTTTACAAAGGTCAAAAAGTGCCTTAGCATGGAATAATTATTCGACGATCCAAGATTGGGATAGCAAGGACCGATAGCAGGTGTTGCACTCGACATTTTCTTATAGGTAGTCCCCGAGTGAATGTTCGAACTCGAACTGAGTGGTTTTTAGGCTTGATAAATAGATGTCAAGTGAAATAATTCGCCCGCACTCAAAGCAAGGTAGCCCTTAGGCTTTGTAGTCGAGTGAGAATGATTTCTGGAACTCGAATTAAAGTAGCCATTAGGCTTTGTAGTCGATTGAGAATGATTTCTCAAACTCGAATTAAGGTAGCCCTTAGGCTTTGTAGTTGATTGAGAATGATTTCTCGAACTCGAATTAAGGTAGCCCTTAGGCTTTGTAGTTGATTGAGAATGATTTCTCGAACTCGAATTAAGGTAGCCTGTTAGGCTTTATAGTCGAGTAAGAATGATTTCTCGAACTCGAATTAAGGTATCCCTTAGGCTTTGTAGTCGAGTGAGATTATTTCTCGAACTCGAATTAAGGTAGCCTGTTAGGCTTTATAGTCGAGTAAGAATGATTTCTCGAACTCGAATTAAGGTATCCCTTAGGCTTTGTAGTCGAGTGAGATTATTTCTCGAACTCGAATTAAGGTAGCCCTTAGGCTTTATAGTCGAGTGAGAGTGATTTATCGAACTCGAATTAAAGTAGCCCTTATGCTTCGTAGTCGAGTGAAAATGATTTCTCGGGCTCGAATTAAGATAGCCCTTACGCTTAATACGTAGTCCCAGATTCAAGGTAATAATTCGATCTTGAATCGAGGTTGTCCTTAGGCTTGATAGATAGTCCCCGAGTGAGAATGGTTGCTCGAACTCGAGTTAGGGTAGCCCCTAGACTTTGTGGTCGAGTGAGGATTTGCTCGAACTCAAAATAAGGTAGCCCTTGGGCTTTAGCAGTCGAGTGAGGATTTGCTCGAACTCGAAGTATTGCAGCCCTTAGGCTTTGTAGTCGAGTGAGAATAATTTCTCGAACTCGAAGTAATGGTAGCCCTTTAGGCTTTAAGGCCGAGTGAGGATTTGCTCGAACTCAAAATAAGGTAGCCCTCGGGCTTTGTAGTCGAGTTAGAATAATATCCCGAACTCGAATTATAATTGCCCTTGGAATCGATATATCCATAGCAATTGGATGTAATGAATTCTTGGAGGGAACCTTTTTCATTCTTGTGTGAAATAATATTACAAGCGTACATGTTTTATGCTTAAGGCTTGAGCAATCTACGCGGGCACGGTTCATTTGACCTTTGGCCCATACAATAATCTTGTCTTCTCGAGGACATTTTAACGTGAATCATTTTCTTTGCTGCAGCTGATATCCGAGGGTGATGTCCCCAGTATTTGATGTTGATCAGATAGAGATACGTTAGATATTGATGATGCAACATTTAACACTGAACCGCTATTCTAAGTTAGCATGATCCGTTGTCGCGTTGGATGAAAGCTTGAACGACCCAATCATTTGTGACCGGTGGTAGATCCATTTGTTCCATTTGAAAACGAGATACGAACTCTCTTAGCATCTTGTTATCTTTTTGCCTTACCTTGAAAAGGTCCGACTTCCTGGTTTCTACCTTTATGGCTCCGGCATGTGCTTTTACGAAAGAATTTGCAAGCATAGTAAAAGAATCGATAGAGTTAGTCGATAAATTATGATACCATATCATTGCTCCTTTTGACAAGGTTTTACCGAACTTCTTTAATAATACGGATTCGATCTCATCATCTTCTAGATCGTTCCCTTTGATGGCACATGTGTAAGACGTGACATGTTCGTTGGGGTCGGTCGTTCTATTATATTTAGGAATTTCGGGCATACGGAACTTCTTGAGGATCAGTTTTGGAGCCGCGCTTGGGGGGAAAGGCTTTTGTACAAATATTTTGGGAATCCAAGCCCTTTAATATCGGTGGTGCCCCCGGGATTTGATCAACCCTGGAGTTATAAGTTTCCATTTTTTTGTCGTTTGCTTCAATCCTCCTTTCTCCCGACTCTATTCGTTTTGTCAGTTCCTCAAGCATCTTAATAATTTCGGGATTAGTCCCCGATTCTTGTTCATTTGATCTTACTATAGCTGACCCCGTTTTGTGGGTGACTTCTTGGGGTGGACCGGGCTCGAGCCTTCTCGGTGCCTGGGTTTGGCTCTGCAACTGAGTTATCGCTACTTGTTGAGCTTGCAATATTTCGAAAATCATACGCAGGTTGATCCCGTCTTCTCCGGCATCTTAGGTATTTCGAACTGCAGATCGAGTTCCACAATGAATGTTGTTTTTGAGGTCGGAACGTTGGTTCCCCTCAATGGCCACATGCGAATTAACGTCAATTGTATCTACAGCTCGAGTTCCAACGGGGTTGAAGGCCAACTTCGTTGTCGATAGGTAGACCATTAATTGAGAGTTCATCGTTTTTAACCTGAAATCAAAGACACTTCGAAGAGCAAGTGTAAAATAGTGTGTTTCACAGAGATTCTTAGAAAATAACTACTATTATCCTTAGCCCCACGGTGGGCGCCAACTGTTTACCCGAAAAACGGATAGGGTTAAATTTATACGTAGTTCTACGGATACGTGGTATAAATTGGTACAAATCGGGAAAGATACATAAATGTGTATTAAAATTAGTTATAAAAGAAATGAATGCAATCCAGATTAACTAATTAGCATAAGCCTTCAAGTTTAATCACCTCTAAATCGGGTGAAGAACGATTGATAGAAGAAACAATTTGACTAAAATACCAAAAGCCACCCAAAAATAGTATTGGCTCTATTTTCCGCATACATTATAATGAATGTGTGTCTCAATCCATATCCCTTACAAATGATAACCACTCTTAAAATAGTGGGGGAATCCCATTTTGGGTATAATTAAAAATACATAGTGGGAAGCCCATGATATACTAGTTAATTAACTTTTCCTTGATTTCCGCTAAGATTCTCTCCCCAAATGCGGCTATAAAGACTCTTTTGTTCCTTGGCTCGATCTCGATCTTGGTTGGTATCTGTATGGGCCGGTCTCTGGGTCTCAAGCTCGATATTGATCGGTCACTGATTTTTGAGCTCGATATTGATCGGCCTCTGGGTTTCGAACTTGATATTGATCGGTCTCTGGGTCTCGAGCTCGATATTGATTGGTCTTTGGGTCTCGAGCTTGATATTATGATGACGAACCTCGGTCCATCATGCTCCAATCTTGATTAATCATACGAATGACAAACTTAATTTTGACCGTATACAAGTTATTTCTCCAATTACACTGATAACTACTCCAGTAGATAAACTGAAATACATAACAAGATTATCACCTTTTGAAATTCCATCATCATGAACATCTCTTGAAGCAAAAGCCTATTCACAATTCATGGCACAATCATTAGCAAATTCAACATCATTGCTCGCTGATTCAAACTTCTACTCTTGAAGGTCATCTAAGTAGGTAACAAATGACCCCAAAACGCTATCGTACATGTTGAGAAATTATATAATTAAGTAATTAAAAGTTTACTATAATGTATTTGTTATTTTAGTTTTTATCTATATTGTTGGTTTGAGATTAATTTTAATGGATAATCATGGTAAGACCATAACTTATTTGGGACTAAAGCGTAGTCGTTGCTGTAACTTAAAATCATTTATCTCTAAAGTGAATTTCTACCTAGCTATACTATATTAGAAACTTATTTACCACTTTTCTTTAAGGTCCTTAAAAATTACATTGTGTATCTATATTTACTATTTGTATACAAAATTATGATAAAAGAAGGATTCCTTAAATTTAGGGATTAAACTGTAACCCCCAAATTTTCCATACCTATCAACTTAATTATCCCCTACAATCATGGTTTTTTCCCTTTAAAAAGTCTTAAAATGAGTACTACTTACCAAAAGTACAACCTATAGCTTTATACCAAATAATCATAGTATCTCACAATTGTCCAACTTGTTTATTGCTTCAACATTCTAAAAGTTTGAGTCCTCTAAGGTAATTGTAAAACAATGGGTTATTCCTTTTACCGTAACATTTATTTTCTCTTGAAAGTGGTCCACTTGATCTATATTTTATACATGTAATGACCCGACCGGTCGTTTTGAGAATTAGAGCCCTGATCCTCTAATAACTGTTTTTCCCATGTTTGTTTCCGCTATTGGGACTTGCCAGAGTAATTGGTTATGGAATTCAGAGAGTTTTGGGATACTTAGTCCATAGTTGTGAGTTTAAGCCTTAGAATTTGGATCATAGTCAGAACTGTATGAAGACGGATCCGAAATGGAATTTCATCGACTCTGTTAGCTCCGTTGAGTAATTTTGGGGTTAGGAGCGCATCCGGAATATGTTTTGGAGGCCTGTAGTAGATTTATGCTTGAATTGACGAAAGTTAGTTTTTCGGCGATTTTCGGTCGATAGTGGAAATTTTTGATATCAAGCTCGGAATGGAATTCGAAAGTGGTTGTAGGTTCGTAATGTCATTTATGACCCGTGTGTAAAATTTGAGGTCATTCGAACTAGATTTGAGGTGGTTCGGTGTCGTTTGTAGAATTTAGAAATTTTAAATTCTTAGGCTAGAATTCGTGCTTAATTCATGATTTTGGTGTTATTGGATGTGGTTTGAAGGCTTGACTAAGTTCGTATGGTATTTTAGGATTGGTTTGTATGTTTGGTTGAGGTCCCGGGGGCCTCGGGTGTGTTTCGGATGCTTAACGGAATGACGGATTCTTAACGGAATGAATTTGGACTTAGGAAAAATCTGGTGCTTTTTGCTGGTTCTGCTGTAATCGCACATGCGCAAGGCTGCCCGCAGGTGCGAGAAAATTGGCGCAGAAGCGGAGTTGGATGGATTAGTCAGGGGTCGCACGTGCGTGGGAAAAGGCCGCATCTGCGATACCCGCAAATGCGCAAGACCGTTCGCAAATGCACAAGTTACGCAGAAGCGGACGGAAGTTCCGCAGGCGGGCTCGCGCAAGTGCGGCCCTTTTGTCACAGGTGCGAAGGCGGAGGGGGCGAGTGAATTGCGCAGAAGCTCATTTTTTCCGTACAAGCGCACCCGCAGGTGCGAGCCCAGGTTCCGCAGGTGAGGAAATACCTCGATAGTGGTTAAAACCGAAGGGCTTCGCGATTTTTATCATTTTTGACTTTGCAAACTCGGTTTAGGGCGATTTTTGAGAGCATTTTCGAGGCATTTCTTGAGGTAAGTCCTTTGTGCTTATTTTTGATCAATAATCTTGCCTTGCCATTTTTTTTCACCTAGTTATTGTGTATTTAAGGTGAAAATTAGAAGTTGGAGGCTAGGAATTTGGAAGTTTGATTTGTGGATTTGGAGGACCATTTGGTATCGGATTTTAGTAAATTTGATATGGTTAGACTCGTGAGTGAATGGGTGTTCAAAATTTATAAATTTTACCCGATTTCGAGACGTGGGCCC
>AWOL01S0067442.1:3862-20155 GCA_000715115.1 Nicotiana otophora
TGTTGTTGTTATTGTTGTTGTTGTTGTATTGTTGTTGTTGTGTTGTTGTTGTTATTAGGTGTATTGGTATGCTGGCAGGCGGTGTAGCTGCCACAACAACCATTTTATGCCAAAATTAAACCCAGAAAAACCGACCACAGTTGGTCGCTTTTTAATAAAAAAAATAAATTATTCCAAAATACCGACCAAAGTTGGTCGGTTAATGAACATTGAATTCCCAGAATTCAACATTACCGACCAACTTTGGTCGGTATTTTGCCTGCACTGTTGAGATTACCGACCATAGTTGGTCGGTAATGTTTAATTTTAATTATTTTTAAAAAATATATATTTTCAATTACCGACCAAAGTTGGTCGGTTTTTTTTAATTTTTAATAATTAATAAAAAGAAATATAATTAAGCTACCGACCAAAGTTGGTCGGTAATTTCGGACCAACTTTGGTCGGTAAGCCATTCCGATCATCAAAACACCGTCCACACCGTAATGGTCGCGTTTTGGTCGGTAATTGGCCATAACCGGCCAACTTTGGTCGGTTTTTAGCGAATTTCTAGTAGTGTTATTTCTACCGGGGTTTGGGTGTTGTAATTATGTTGAACTGCAGTTCTTATTTATTTCAGATGTCGAGGTTGAGTTTTACCTTTATAATCAGTTATTCCACAAAATTGTTAGGCTTACCTGGTCTTAGAGACCAGGTGACGTCACGACGTCCTACGTAGGGGAATTTGGATCGTGACATGAACCCTAGATTCTATTTTAGATACGCCGCCCTGGCAACAACAACAATGAGGTGCATATGCTGCATTTTTTAGTTAAATGATGCATGCCGAATGGTTTTACTGACGTTATGTTAGAATTTGACTCCCTGATTGTTACAAATTAAATATGTTGAAGATTAATCAAGATGTTAACAACTACAAGTTGAAGCAAACCAAGCAAAAACAATTTTTGTTTTGGTTACAAATTGCTTTAGGAAAGCTAACCAAGTTGCGGATGGAGGTTTAAATACCTCCACAATTCAACAGTTGTCTACTTGTATGGAGGTTTAAATACCTAGCTCCTCAGCTGACTGCAATTTTTGGTGATATATATAATATTCAAATCCATACATACACTGGGTGCTTAATTTGAAAAAAATATTACTTTTACAAAAGTTTATGTAATTACTTTGATTAATGCTGTACCTATATAAGACTTTTGGGCTTATATTTGTTTACTGCCTTGAGATTGTAAGCAAGATGAATCACATAATAATAGACAATTAATGCTGCTGAAAAAAAAAATATTAATATAAACAAACAGGACCTAATATTATTCATCAATAGTATCTCATGGCTGCACTAGGTAAAACATGTATACAGTAAGATTTAATATTAGAGACGGTTTAATTTTGCGGCTGGAATGTACCGAAAGGACTTCCAATTGAATACCATATACAACATGCAAAAGTAGATAAGGAATGAGATGCAGTCAATGGCAGTAACTGCAACACCCATTGAATGTGCTAAAATAGCAAACATACCAGTTACAAATGCAAGTACAAGTGCGGCCATAGCCAAAAGCTGCAAGTAGGTCGCGAGGCCATATAGCAAAATGATAGTCCCATGATTTTCAGCAAATAGTACAGCCCTTACTGCCATGGTGAAGTAACTGAATACAGCACCAGTGGAGCATGCAAATGCAAAGGTATCCGTATAAACAAACGCTTTGAAAGCTGCTTTTCTTATTAGAATTGCCATGCCTTGATTAGGGCCGGGATTGCTGTTAAATCCTCCTGGCAATGTGAAACCAGCTGCAAAGGTGACCGTAACTATTAGTGTCGCCACAAGTAGATGTGTTTGAGCTACCTTCATAGATTTATCCTTCACTTTTTCAGCCTCCTCCTCCTTCCTTTTTTCCTTCTCATTCTTTGTCATTGGCTTTTTCTTGTCCTTCAGTTTTATCTTCACGTCCCGTCCTCCAAATCGACCAATTGGTAACAAATGCTTTATCATTATGCCCTATATTTTGTAGCATGATATTAATGACTCAAACGCATGGATAAACACTAATGAGAATATTGAAATGTTGAGCTTGAGACATGTGAATAGAGATTCTGTTTACTTGTATATTCAAGCAGAGGCGGAATTAAGATTTAAAGTGTATGAGTTCTAAATTTTAAGATAAGAGTGTTACCTAAAACTATTTTTTATTTCTTAGTTAGTTAGGTTTTTTTAAAGTAGCAAAAAAAAAACGTAAGTTTGGAACTTCAATGTGTTTCTTTTTGACTTTTGGAACTTCGTTTGTTTTATTTTTTAGTTAGTTAGGTTTTTTTAAAAGCAAAAAGTAACAGAGATATGCGGTGCTTTCAAGGGGACTTGAACCCAAGCATTTTCCCTGGAACCTAGAATAACCCAAACCCCTTTGGTTACTGAGTTCGGCGTGCTTTATCTATATACTAAACGAATTCTTTCAACATAAATACAAGGTCCGCGAAAAAGTCACGGGATTCGCCCGAATCCGCACACTCTACTGTAGCTTTGCCCCTGTGTGCAAGGGGACAAGTAATACTTATGCCATGACTATGTCAAAATAGCATTTTTATGCTAAGTTCAAGTGTGAATGTTAAAGCTAAGAATGATATGTTACTTTTAATTGCCCCCAAAGGTAACCAACATGTAATGGTCCCTGATTGTTTTTTTTCGTTGGCCACCACGTCGTTGTAAAAGGGTGGGGGAATAGAGGGGGCAATACTAGAAATCTGTCAAAATCCGTCCACACCATACCGACCGATTTCGGTCGGAAGAAGAAATCGTTTAAAATCAGTCAAAAAATATATAAATTGGTCGCAAAGTCAAAAAGTTTTACAAAAAGATAGCAACTACTTTCGGTTGGAAAAAGTGGTCCCGCCATAAAGAAACACAACTATGTCTTACACATATAAAAATTTCGCCTGATGTCGGTCGGAAATTGGTCAATCTTTGACCAAGACCTGGTCAGACTTGCATATTATCTACCAAACAAAGGTTTAATCCGAATTCAATCGGAAACTATGATTTATTTTTCCCCGCCCAGTCTCAATTATTTTTTTTATAACAATTTTTTTTAAAACAAATTAGTATATACCGACTGATTTCAGTAGGTATTAGTGGTAAAAAATGGTCAACCACTTATAGATTATTGTTATTTACAATCTATATATATTTAACAATATAAATTACACACACACACACACACACACATATATATATATAATAGCATGTTGGATACAACGATTATATCGATTAACCTCAATCAATTATATATATAATGTTTATCATCTGTATGCTTTCGTATAAATTGCACTTCATATCTGTATATGTGTAATAAATTATAATAGAGTGTATGATTTTATTTTATTTATGATAATTTACACTTACATAAATATGACTAGCGTTGATGATTTATTCTCAACTGTTCATACTCGAATGCTTGTCGGTGAATAAATAAGAAAACAAATCTTGGAGTTTAAGTGACTAGATGCTATGGTATAATGAATGACTATATGCTCCAACATGCTATAATACATTTAAAAACAAAATGTATAGTGGTATAAGACGTAGTGCTATATTAAAAATTACGTTGTAGCAACAACAACATATACTCGATCAAATCACACGGGAGTATACACACACATACACACACACACACACACATATATATATATATATATATATATATATATATATATATATATACACAATTAATTAAATATTATATAGTACCTATAATTAATTTGTATCTTGGCTAAAATCGACTGACTTCGGTCGGTTTTTAAATTAGATAATTTTTTTTAAAATTTAAAATTATATTACCGACTGATTTAGGTTGGAATTATCGTGGTCAAACGGTCAAAGGACACTTAAACTTACAGACCGAATTTTCCGACCGATTTCGGTCGGAAATATCCAAATTAGACCTACCAAAGACGGGATTCTTCCCCATTTTCCTCTTTTCTCTATCTCTCTTCCATCTCTCTTCTTCTCCTCCTCCAGTCGCGATTCCCCCAAATCCCCACCCAAAATCAACTTCTATCTCCCTCCTCACCCAAAAACAAAGCCTCTAGAAGTCTCCCTACCCTCCCCCGCCACTGTTCCTCGCCCAAACGACGCCACATCCTCCTCCGCCGCCACCGCCGACCACTGCTCATCCTCCGCCACCCAAAATAAAACCCCCTCTCTTCTCTTTCAAGGTTAGTTATCTGCATTTTTTAATTTAAGTTCTTTTAATTATTTCAATTGTATAAATTAAGATTTAGTTAATGTTTAAATAAATTTAGGGTATACTCCTATTGATTATGTTTATGCTAGCATTTTCTATTTTAGAAGATTATGATTATGCTAGGGTTACAATTTATGATAGATTTCGTTAAATATTTAAATTTTAATTTTTCTTTTAAGAACAAAGTTATACGCATGATTTAAGACAAAGATAATTAGATTGTAAATCCTTTAAAAGTAGAAAGAGGCTATAATATTTGAATAAAAAAAGTAATTAATCTAAAATAGTGACTAGCGCCACTTGGGCGCAACAAATGTTTCAAAATTATTTTTATTGGCAAAGGATGATGATAGAATTGTGCTATGTTTAGTATGTAGAGCCTTAGATTTAGGGTTTATTAGTTATGATTAATACTAATTGAGTTGGGTCACATAGTATTTTAAATACATTCTAATTGAATGTGGTAGTCCAATTATGACTAATGCTAAAGTTAGCTAATTTTAATTTTTTTAATAATATTGCCCTTTAATGGTCTAATTGAATTTTAAAAGAACTTATTTAGGGATATATGTGAACTTTCAAATTAATAAGCATTCAAATTATTTAAATTTACTATATTGTTACTAAAGTTTATTATGTAACTTAAACTATAGCTTAATTTGAATACTCAATTAATATAACATGCAATTTATTTGTTCTCTGTATAGATGGAATATTGTAGTTAGATGTATAATAGGAATTATCCTAATCCTCGATTTTTTAGGGAAGAATTTATAGAAGGGGTTAATGAATTTATTAGGCATGCAATGTCACTTGAACCATTTCAGTTTGGAGGGGAGATTAGGTGTCCTTGTGTGAAGTGCAAGTGTTTGCATTTTTTGGGATCGGAGGATGTTAAGACTCATCTTTATAAAAAGAGGTTTATGAATAATTATTTTATGTGGACTAGTCATGGAGAGGTTGATGGTACTGATGGTGTATTTCATAACATAATTGTTGGTGAAAGTAGTAGGTCGGTGGAGAATAACGTTCAATATCCTAGATACCATGAAATGGTTGCGGATGCTTTTGGGATGCACTTCGAGTTTGAACCCTATGAAAGTGTTGTACAAGATCTTAACGAAGAGGCAAAATATATTTAAGAACAGTTAGAGGCCGCTAGTCATCCACTAAGTGAAGGGAGTATGCATTCGCAGTTGTCTGTTGCGGTTAGATTATTAAGTATCAAATCAGAAACCAATATTTCTCAAGCGTGAATGCATTCTTTCATTGGCCTTATGAGTGAACTAGTTTACCCAACTTTCAACATACCTGAAGATTTCTATAAGGCAAAAAGATTGGTTTCTAAGTTAGGACTCTCCTCTATGAGAATCGATTGTTGTGAAGATGGTTACATGTTGTATTATAAAGATGATGCAAATTTAGAAAGTTGTAAATTTTGTGAAAAACCTCGTTTTAAGCGGCTTTCCAGCGAGAAGAAGGTTGTTGTGAAGTCGATGCATTATTTACCTCTTATTCTTAGATTAAAGAGGTTGTACTCATCGATGAGTTCAGCTCCTCATATGAGATGGGGAAGCTTGAAAGTATTTTGATAGGACGTATCCGGATTATGCTAGTGAATCGAGGAATGCTCGGTTGGGTTTGTGTGCTGATGGTTTCATGCCATTTTCTGTTTCTACAACACCATATTTATGTTGTCCAATCTTTATTACACCGTATAATCTTCCGCCTGAAATATTTATGACCAGTCCATATTGTTTTTTAAATTGTGTTATTCCCGGTCCACGCAATCTAAAGAGTTTGATTGATGTATATTTGCAACCTCTGATTGATGAGCTAAAATAGTTGTGGTAGGATGGAGTTGAGACATATGACATATCAACTTAGAAAAACTTAAACATGCGTGCTAATTTAATGTGGACCATTAATGATTTTTCTGCGTATCGAATGTTGTTTGGGTGGATGACTACTGGAAAGTTAACATGTCCTTGCTGCATGGAAAATGGTAAAGTGTTCACTTTAACACATGGCTGAAAGTCGTCATGGTTTGATTGTCATCGTCAATACTTTCCAGTTAATCATGAGTTCAGAAGGATGAAGAATGCATTAAAAAATAATACAGTTGAACATGATTTGCCACCTTCAATTTTGTCCGGTGAGAAAATTTAGGAGAGGGTTCAGAACTTCACTAAAGTTACCGAGGCCCTACCTTCTAGATTTCCTGGATATAGTGTTACTCATAACTAGACAAAACAAAGCATATTTTGGGAGTTGCCATATTAGAAGGATAATCTTCTCCGACACAATCTTGATGTCATGCATATTAAGAAGAACTATTTTGACAATTTGTTCAACACAGTGATGGATGATAAAAATAAGACAAAAGATAAACCGAAGGCTAGATTGGATTTACAAGAATATTATAGACGACCTGAATTACATCTGAAGTCTGCGAACAATGGTAAGGTGTTCAAGCCCAAGGCCATCTTTAGGTTAGAAACCTAAAGATGCTTGAGGGCTATACTTCGAACCTGGGAAAATGTGCCGATATGGTTGAAGGAAAGCTTACTCATATGAAAAGTCATGACTGTCATATCTTCATGGAAATTTAATCCTTATTGCATTTTGTGATTTGCCTGAAAATATCCGGAAACCCATCACATAGATAAGTTTGTTCTTCAAAGACTTATGTTCTACCACATTAAGGGAAGAAAACCTATTTCAAATGAACCGGAACATTCATGTAATCAGTAATAAGCTGGAAAAGATTTTTTCATGTGGTTTCTTTGATGTGATGGAACACCTTCCAGTTCAACTTGTACATGAGGCATGACTTGGAGGGCCGGTTCAATGCAGGTGGATGTATCCATTTGAGAGGTAATGATCAAAACTTAATTCATTTTTATAATTTTCTTTAACATTATCGTCTAATATGACAATGTGCAGGACTATCGGCAAGTGTAAACGATTTGTTAAACAGAGGAATATGATTGAAGGATCCATATGCGGAGCCTATCTTGCAAAGGAAACTGCCCATCGTTTTTCTTACAACTTCGACAATCATTTTCCATGTGCTAGAAATAGGCTAAATCGGCACAATATCGTGATAGGGATTGATCCATTATATCCATCAATGTCCATATTCAATCAACCAGACCAAGGTTCTAAAGATCGATAAAAAAGGGGCCTAAGTAATATGGAGTACAAATCATCTTCAAATCACGTGTTGCTAAATTGTCCGAAAGTTCAATCATTTCTTAAGTGTTGACGCAAGATTAATTTACATGGACTATTATTTGATTAGGTTGATGCAACTAACAAAATTTTCAATATGTCGCTTAGTGACTTCGTGAGTCAATTTGGCCATGATGCTATATATTCTACATTTGAGGCATGGTTTAAAGAGAGTGTAAGTGCAACGTACATACTTTCTCACATGTGAATATACATACTTGGTCACTTGTGAATATATTTTCTCACTTGTGATTTAACACTATATGTAGGTCAATAATCCAAAAACAGTATTAATCAATTTTTGAAAGATATATCTTGGGGACCTGCACCTACGGTTACAACTATGTCTAAGTATTTTGTGAATGGTTACAAATTTCACACCGAGAAATGCTCCAAGTATTAAAAAAAGCAATAACAGTGGGGTGTATGTTAAAGGTGGTGAAGGCAACCAGGATGGGAAAAATAATTATTATGGTGTGATTAAAGAGATTCTAGAATTATCATATTCAGGTTGGCCAAATAAGAAGATCATACTTTTCCGATGCAAGTGGTTTGACCCAACACTTAGAAAAGGTGCAAATGTACACTCACAGTACATCATAATTGAGGTTAATAACAAGAGGGAGTATGATCGCTACGATCTTTTTATAATTGCAAAAAAATATTAGGTAAGTATATTATGCTCCATATCCATTGCGGAGGAATAAGGTTGATTAGTTGGTTGTAATTAAAACTAAGCATGTTGGTAGGGTGGAAGTTGAGAATATGCTAGATGTTGGTTACCAAAACGATACCTCAAGTGTTAACCAAATGGTGGATGATCAGTTAGAAAATGACTTGGAGCATCCTCAACGCATATTAGAAGAAATTGATATAGAGGAAATAACAATCATAGAAAATGAGGACGAAGAACCACCTAATGAAAATGAAATAAGTGAAGAGGAAGAATTTTCGGATGAGGAAGGATATTTCGAAGACAACTAGCATGGTAGTTTTTTCAAGCGCTCTTAACTTATATAGATTTATATTCTCAATTCTAAAATTTTCTTTAATTTATAAAGATGATCAGTAGGGGTCGAGGTAGGTCTAGGAAGGATAAGAGGCCTATTGATCATGAGGATAGTGCTACAACCTCGCTTCCTTCCACTCCACACTTGCATCCCTCCGCTGCTGATGGCTGGTAGCAATCTTCTAGGTACACATCTTTTCCACCACATCTATTTACTCATCAGACTACCTACCATTCGCCCTCCCAACAGGATTCTTACCATTCTCCACCACAGAGTACACCGAGTCAGCAGTCACATGGCCATGTGGTGATACGCTCGTAATTTGCTCCATTTGCTTCACCACCAATTGGATCACATCTATCTAGATTACAGAAACCCGTATCGCAGTAGTGGTCTGGATCGCAGCAGGGGTCTAGATCACATCCATATTCATCAGCGACCCCGTCTCCATCTCCATGGAGTTCGTCTCCTAGCATTTCTAGACTTCGCCTTCATGATAGTAGCGCTGAGCCAGATGCCTCCCCTTCTACGGACGTTTTAGATACACCAGAGGATAATGATCCAAAGGAATTGCGGTATGATCGTTATCATAGGATGATCATCATGCCTGAGGGCAATGAGTAAGATTTATTTATTACTTCTTTATTTTTGCTGAATTATAATATCTAGTCTTGTTTATTTATTGTAATTTCTATGTTGCAGGTTCATACCTAGTCATCAGACTGCAAAGATACTCACTGAAGCTCTTGGCCGGTTGTATGATGCACCATATGCGACTTGAAGTGATTTTTCACCAAAGCTCGTGGAGCAAATTTTTAATTAATTAAACGTTTTAATACAATTCTTATCTATTTAAGCAATATATTACCAATATTTTCATCTGACGTTACAAACTTCATTTGCAGACTAAGTGTGTCTGGGAGGACCGGCATAACAGTGTCATTCTTTCAAATTTTGAGTTCAAATGTCATAAGAGGCTATGTGATTCCTTCTGTTTTGCTCAAAAGAAGAACAAGAAGCCTTCATGGGTTCTACCACTTTTATAAGAGGATCTTCTGAGGTAGTTGGCCACTGAGAAATTCGAGAAGAGGAGTGAACAAGGAAAGAAGGCTCGAGCATCTGAGAAGGGTGGCTCCTTGTACTGTATGGGTACAAGGAGCATGGGTACTGAGAGGAGACTACTGGTAATTCCTTAAAATATTTAAATCTATTTTTATTGAACATATTTATTTATTTTAATTTAGTTAACATGTTTTATTATATTTGTAGGAAAAACATATGGGAGGAAGATGACTCATGATGAATTCTTCATGGAGACTCACATCTGGAAGAAGAAGGCACCGACAGATCCAACTAGATGGGTCGAGGACCGGGCGGAGACTACATATGTATGTTTCATAACTACTGTAACTTAAAATTAATATTTATAATATTATATAATTAATAATTTTCTATCCTCAAAATAAAGGGTCGCTACAAGATTACTGTGGAGGAGTAGTCAGAGCTTGCCACCGAATGAGCAAGGCGAGCAACCTTCCATTTTAGACGAAGAAGCGCAGAAAATATGGTTGGATGTTGTCGGTGGTCCTAAAAAGAGGATAACATACGGCCTTTCAGAGAGATCCTTTCGACGCTATAGGGCTGGATTGCATGGTATAGGGACTTCCGCCTAGGGCGAAGCACTTGATAGGTCGACTCTCTCGGCTATGGAGAAGAAGAGATCGCAAAGCTGTCAGCAGAGCTTGAAGAAGCAAAGGCTAGAGAAGAAAAGAGAGATACACAATTTAATACCCTTCAAGATCAGCTAGAAAAGAGGGAAAAACAATTTAATGTCCTTCAAGGTCAGTTGGCCAATCTTCTTGCTAGTGGTACTTTTCCGATTTTCCGGTCTCGTGAGTCTTTCCCAGATGCTAATCCTTCTCGTCGTGATCCTTCAAACCATGCCGACGATGAAACTTCTAGTAGTAGAGATGGAGATGATGTAGTACAAAATACTCATTGAATGATGTTTGAAGTTTTAACTTGGGAGGCGTTTTGTTGTTGGATTTTTTGGAACTCTATAAATATTATTAATTTTGATAGTTGTTATTGTTGTTATTGTTGTTGTTATTGGTTGAATAGCATCAATGCTGCCATTATAGGTTATTGGTTGTTGGCAGGTGGTGTAGCCGTAAAACAGTTGTATTCTGCCAAAATTTTACTAAAAAAACCAACTGCATACCAATCTAAGTCTGTCGGAAATGTTAAAATAAAATTCTCTAAAATTTAAAATTACCGACCGACTTCAGTCGGTATCAGCAATAAATGTTTTTCAAGTTTTGAAATTATCGACCGAAATCATTTGGAATTTTTTATTTAAATTTAAAATATTTTAATAATACCGACCGATTTTGGACAGGAATGTACAATTTTTTTTTAAAAAAAATTAATTAAGATTCCGACCGATATCGGTCGCTAATTTAAAATATAATTAAACATTATTTTCAAGAATACCGACCGAATTCGGTCGGTATATTTAGTTTGTGTCAGATTATTTGTTCAAAGGTGCGTTGAAATTTCCGACCGACTTTGGTCGGAAATATCGACCGTCTGCGATCGCCAAACGTTTGCGACCATTATTTTTTGAAAAAATTAAAGTCGGTCGGTTTTTATTGGATTCCGACCGATTTCGGTCGGTTTTTCTGGACGTTTTTTTGGCAGTTTTCTAGTAGGGGAGGGGGAGTGGTTAATTTCCCAGGTGAAATGAGCTCGGGTTAAAGGAGAAGGATTATTTTTAGTGACACATGGAAACCTCTGGTGTTAATCAGTATAATTAGAGACAGTAAAGTCCCAAACAAAGGTTTGTTAGTAACTAAGAGCATTATTAGCCCAAAAATTTAACGGCAAGGACACCGGTAACTCAAACTTCAGACAGAAAGTAAATATAGACTTTTTTGTAATGTACAAGGGAAAATATGAAAACTTTTCCAATATAATATGAAGAAAATAAGAAAAGTTAACTAAACACTAGCTAATGGTGTTAATTGATGTGTAGGACTTCAGATGTAGTATAAGGGTAGTAAGTGTATGATTCAAAAATACAAAGAATGTATTCGAAAGTGAGTGATAATATAAGAGTACATAGCGCTTAATTTACCCTTTAATATAATAAACTTTCACCTTTGTGTGCGTTTATTTCTAAAGGAAAAAAAGGGATACATCATTAAAAGAGTCACAAGAGTATCGTTACCACCACTAAGAACATACTTTGACACCATTACTCGCATGTTAAGACTAAAGGCAAACTAAGAGTAGGAAACTAAGATTTTTAGGGTGCTTACCTTACTTGGTGTCCATTTGGTAGACACTGCTACATCCTGCGGAGTCTGATTTTTCTTGTTAAATGCCATGTTCTTTGCTCTGGGATGCTTTATTAGTTCTCGCTCACAATATTCAGAAGCAGCAAGCAAATGGAGAGGAGTATTTCCATCATTATCTGTCTCATCAATTAGACTAAGATAGTCGGGAGAATTTAATAGGAATTTGACTACCTTTTTCTTTTTGTTCAGTATGGCGATATGAAGAGCATTTTGGCCGCGGCAGTTAAGCATTTCCCAGCAATCTGGGCAGTGTCTTAATAGCTCCTTCATCATGTTTACATCACCTTCATTGGCTGCAATGTGAAATGTAGTTGTCCAATCATCTCCACTGCCGGTTGGAATGTTGCCGCACCCATATTGGATTCTCAAAAAATACTCTACTTTTGGAGGATCCGACACGCACCCGACGATATTTTCAAAGAGTCCGAGCAACATAAAAAATATTGAGCCTATATCTAACATTATTTGTATTTTATATAGAAGTAATAGGCAAGCTTAACAAACAGGTGTACTATTCTGACCAGGGTATTTGAATGACAGCTGCGTGCATAGGGGTTCGTTGACATGGTCCTGAATAAGATAGTCTCTTGCAGTGTTTCAAGATTTCACACAAAGCACCCGGAAAATTAGACTCTACGGCCAGATACAGAGGTGTCTCCCCAGCATTGTTTGCTGGAAATTCGAACTCAGGATCTTCTTTCACCAAGAGAGTGACCACACCAAAATGTCGCTTCCTCACAGCTTTGTGCAATGCCGTATCTCCATCGCCATGTGTCATCCGCATCATGAGCTGCTTTGCCTCTTGTCCTCCTTCACTGAGCAGCACGTGGACAACTTCAGTGTGACCCTCGTTAGCTGCTACATGAAGAGCTGTTTCATTTTTCTTGTTCTGATGGCATAACAATGCCGGGGAAATAGTGAGGACTCGTTGGACGAAATCTGAGTGGCCATAAAGGGCTGCGACGTGGATGACTGTGTTGCCCTTCTGAGTGATTTGATAGCCAATTTCTTCATCCCCTATCAACTGTGGTAGGAAGTCGTCGCCCTCTCCGGTATTGCCTTCCACTGCAGCCGTATACAAGGTTGGATCCATCCTTTCTGATTTCGTCTACGTATTATATCCATATTCTTCCAATTATATGATCTTGCAAGTTATTCCAGTTTCTTTATTGAAAGTAAAAGGATCTTGAGGAAGTTACATGATCTTGCAAGTTATTCCATTCCTATGATAGATAGTAAAGAATCTTGCAAGTATTGGATTCCTTTGGCCGCCCGACAATATTTAAAGACTTGCCAATAAGTTGCTTTTGATTGAACGGTTTGTTTTACCTTTGTTTCTTTTTCATGTATAAATTTCTCTGTAATGCAGATATTTGTGTGAAAACTAAGAATCATTGTCCAGATTTCGAATTTGCTTTAGTGATTTTATCTTGAGTCAGTTTAGATTTGATTCCGCTCATGGTAGCTGAAATTCGGCCAAATATACATATATTTACTCATTGTTGCCTCATATTCTAATATTTTTAATCATCTTTTGAGTATAAATTATATTACTTTATGATTAATATTATATTTTAAATGTGTACAAATAAAATAGTGTGAAGATGAAGAGATTAGAGCAAAATTAAATAAAACGGCAAAGAAAAAGATAGCCCGGTGACGTGGCAAACCTCAATGATCAGAATTCTTTTTTATTTTTTCACTCAAACTTTTTACGCTTTATCCTATTTTTCCAATTAATTAACTATTAAACCTCCGAACGGTTAGCTTATGGGAGAAACGCAACGTTTCCTTTCCCTTCATTGATAGTCGTAGCTTTACCAAACGGTATCTTCGTGATGGCAGCAATTCCGAACGCTGCCTCTCTCTTCCATGGTAAAAAAGTTTCTTTCATGTATTCCATTCTTCAGTGTAAATGGTCTCTTCCTTTTGACCACTGAAAATCCATCAACCCCACTGGTGACTTTTTCCCTTCTTAAAAAAATCTATCACAAAATAGTGTATCATGATCCAAAGTTTCTGCATCAAATCTGATATTCTTCACTTTTTGCTCTCTATGTTTCTTTTTAATAGGTAAAACAATTTTGGACTTTTTAACTACATGATGTCACCAATGTTTTCAAGCTTTCTTTTATTTCGCTTCAATTTCTCTCAGATTCGATCACAAAAGGGAGGAGAAGCAATTTTTTCAGTAATTGGAGGAAAAGATCAACCACTGTTATCATTAGTTGATAATGTCATCCTTCTCTCCTTTTCTTCTAAGTTACTTTTTGTATTAAGATCTACTTCTATTTAGTTAATGTGCCTATTGCTGGAACTGAGACACTAACACAAACTTACGAATTTGATAAGGTTTCTAAAGCAATAGTAGTTTGAAAGTACACTTGGGGTGAATTGTAGCCTCTTAAAAATTCTAGCTGACTATGGTATGCACTTAGTCGACCGATGCGGAGACAGACTGCACAATGCTGTTAGTACTTTGATTCAATCAAATACTAATCTCAACAAACAGTAATTGCTTATAATAACATATGAAAGCAGTAAGATAAATGACACCAGGAATTTTATACTGGTTCGGAACCAATGTGGTATCCTACTCCAGTCTCATTGGGTTGCAGGGATGTTATCTCTTGATCTCCTTGTAATATGAGTTGTGTACAGCTTGTATGATTTTCGACGTTCACCACCAATGTTTACAAGGTTGGTTTTCACTCGCTCACCAACAATGAACAAGGGTTGGTTTTAACGGGCTCACCAACGACTCTTTGGTTTTCACTCGCTCACCAAAGTAACGAATAATGACACATCCTCTAAGGACACACTGCCTTTCCAATATTTTTCAGTTTTTCTTTACTCTTTTGTGTATACAGTAAATCTACTAAAAGTAAATCTCAATGCTTGTTAAGAGTATAACAAAGAACTTGTAGTTGGATAGGCAATTGTATAGAAGGCCGCGTGTTTGATTCTTGAGTTCGCATGTGTTCTTATAGCCGAGTATTGTTGTATATTGGTCTTTTGATGCCCACAGTATGTTACTCATCTTTGATTCCAGAAAGATGTCTCTAATTCCTTCAAGAGTGATGGGCTAGATTAATTAATCCAAGGAGTGCTCTTATTCCATGCGGAGATGCTCCACGCTTTATTTAGGAAATGAGCACCACTTCACATTGTCTCCATTTGGTGGGGTAGATTAATTTATTCAAGGAGTGCTTCATGCTCCATGCTTTTATTAAAGAAAGAGGCAACACTCAAATTGTCTCCCACTCAAATTGTCATGCTCCATGCTTTATGAAAGCAAATGACAGCACTCAAATTGTCTCATATTATATTTCTTCACTTTATTTCTGGATCTTTTTCATTCCGAATATATTATTTCTTCATAGTCAATTCCATGAAATATTCAATCACAAATATTCTTGCCCTTATGAGTTGCTCCTTCCTTTTATAGAATCTGCATACACTTATATAACATTAGTCAAGACTTCTTTATGGATATTGATCATTATTAAAATTCTAAACTTAATAATCTCCCCCTTTTTTATGATGACAATAAGCTAAAAAAAGTTTGACTAATTTATGAATTCTTCCCTTTTCTTTGCAAGTGTGCTCCCCTTGTTTTTAAGCTGGTTGTTATTTTGAATTTGCACTTTTGAACCTGTATCTCTTTTGAACCTGTAGCTCACTTGTAAAACACCTGCAACTCCCCTGTAACTCACCTGCGACTCTTTTTATTTCTTCACCCCCTTTGACATCAAAAAAAAAAAATAAGGGTAAGAGAAACTCCCGACAGACGCACCATGCAGTAATAGTACTAACTAAGCAGGCATAAAATTTGTACAGCTAAGCAGTTATAATGAGCATAGTCGACTAATGCTCACCCCAGACACAATCAAAAGAAATAGTCTTAAACTATCACATAAAGCAAAAAGAATTGTCTTAAGCATCCTAAACATTCAGTGCCTTCCAAGGAAATATTTCAGGGTGTTGATCATTTTAGTGCATGAGCTTTCATAAGAGGCATCAATGTCCTTGGTGAGGTTAATAATTCCTAGATACCTATAATGTTGTGCTGCTTTGTCCTTTTTAAGCCAAGTTCCCTCAATTAAGGTATACCCCATCATGGCAAAGGCAGTCTTGACATAGGTGCTGGAGATAATCTTTGGAACATAGAGAGATAGGTCTACTTTCATGACTTTCAGGATGTGAGAAACTAGTAAACTATAAGGCAGACTGCTCGTAGAAGAGGAAACGTCCCTGATACTTTTAAGAACGTATTGATGTACCCAGGCAAACCAGTTTATAGCTTTACCATTTACCAAACAACACAGAACAGATACATCTCTAAGAGACAAAGTACTCAGAGAACCAGTACGGGGTAGCAAAATGGTTGCAATAATATGGGCTAGAACATGATATTCAAACTTCAAGTTCTTAGGACCTATATCGGGGGGG
>AWOL01S0067446.1:0-10785 GCA_000715115.1 Nicotiana otophora
TAATCATTGTTGATGAACTTGCCCCCAATAAGGAGTAGAAGAGGTGATAGACTTCGTAGCCTAGATTTTTTATCAAGCCATTGCTCTACTCCTTCCCAGAAAAATACTACAAAACCCTCTTCTTCCAAAGCTAGAACTTCTTCAACACCTAGATCCTCTTCTAGAGGTAAAGATCATAACAAACTATTGCAATAACCTATTGTTTCTGAAATTGTCCCTCGGAAAGTTTCTTTTATTTTGGACCGTGAGGCTATGAGAAAACAAGTTTCTTCCATAGCTACACTTAACCCTGCCGATCATCACCCTTCTTTGATCACTCCTGTTCTTCTTCATTTAGTTCGTCGTGAATGTAACTGGAGATCTAATTTCCTTGTAATATTTGCTAGTGCTGATGATCGAATAACCTCTTATCGTGAGGGTTATTCATTTGTTTACACCTAGTCTTTTACTTTCGGATTCAAGCCGCCTATCGATCCAGTGATCATTGAGTTTTGTTGTTACTTCAATATTTGTCTTGGTCAAGTTAGTCCGATTATATGGAGGGCAGTAGCTTGCCTTCACTATCTGTCAAACTTGATCTCAGTCCCTTTTACTTTCATCACTTACTCCATCTATATTCCCCGAAGCTTTTTTGCAAAAGTGTTTTTTTCAGTTGTGGCAAGAAGCAAGAGAGTTTTAGTCAGTCCCGAGGATGATCGTGACCGTGGCTAGTACGTGTATTCGTGTTTGTTCCCACACATGATTTAGTGGGTGATGAAAACATGCCCTTCCCTAAGAAGTGAAACTTTGCACCTGAGTATTTTTCTTCACTTTTCTGCTTCTCTCAAGGCTTCAATTTTCTCATGCGTGTCTTTTTTTACTTTCCAGCAATCATGAAAGTTTCTAGTGAACTTCCCAACTTTCGTGATTGGGTAAAAACAAATATTGATCGCCGCCCTTATGGAACAGAGATCATGGAAATTTCTCTCCCAGATGTTTGTGTAGGAAGTGAAAAACCTACGGTATTCCTCTTTACCATGACTTTATCTTACTGTGTTTTCTTTTACTCGAACCTTTTTTGTTGTTCTCATTATATACTGCTTGTGGCATTCGTCCCGCTTCTCTTCCTACTGCAAGGCTTTCCATTAGCATAGCGCATGAGTAAATTTTGCATGTCTTCTCTTCAATGAGGAAGAATGCTGAAGCCCGTGACTATGAAAAAGAAGAAGATGATGTTGATGGTTCTTTGTTAAGAAAGCCATGAGTTAGGAGATGCGTGGTTTTAGATGATAAAGCTTCTGCCCCTCAAGATCCACCTCCTTGCTCCGTGCCTTTCAAACTTGTTGATGAACCCTAGTGTCCCCTTGAACCTCTCAGATGATGAAGATATTTACCACTCTGGCAATCCCCTTTCAAGTCCTATTGATACACTTTGCCCACGGATTTGAGGGTGAAGAAGATCTTTGCCTAGTTTCTGAAGAGCCACCCCTTGCTACCCTTCCAATGACGCCCGTTGCTCTTGCTATTTCTTTCCATTTATTCTGCTACCACACACGTGACTGTTTCTGTTACCACACCTACTGCTATCCCTCGTGAAGAAGCGGACCTTCTACCGGGAGATATGTATGAAGCAAATTTTGATCGAAGTCCCCGTTGGTGGGAACTAGTTAAAGAAGTCTAGCCGGGCTGCGGTATGGTTGAAACCGTTAATCGGCCCCGTGGAGAGGGAAAATCTCGAGTCTCACATCTCTTTAACCATAATAAATGATGTTATTCATTCTGCCCTTAAGGTATACTTGTCTTCTTCTATATTTTCTCCTTCTCTTATAAGTTTGTAACCTTTCTACCTTGTCTTTATGTAGATCAATTTAACAGGTCCAGACCTGATAAGAAGGATATCTTGGACGGAGCAGTAAGTGGAAGAGCTGTATACAGAGGCTGACAACTAAAAGGAATAATTTGAAAGCCTTAAACATGAAAAAGAGACCTTAGTAGAAGAAAAAGAGGCTTTGGAGCAGCAACTTAAAATTACAACTGCTGAATTAGCTGTTTCGAAGTCTTCTTCAAATCAAATTAAAAAAGACAGGGATAGACTAGAATCTTCCTTTTCGGAGCAACTTTCTAGGGCTACTGGGGAGATTAGGAGCCTAAAGAAACTTCTAAATTAGAAGGATCTTTACACCGGTGAAATAGTTCAAATGCTTACGCAAGCTCAAGAGGATCTAGGTTCCTATTCTGATAAAGTTAGGTTCCTTGAGGATACTCTTGAACCCTTGAAGGCATATTTTGAAGCCTCAGAAGCTGAAAAAGAAGAGCCGATGGCAGAGAAAGAGCAACTAGAGAAAGATTATGAGGTCCTCGAAGACAAACTAACACTTGATGTTTGGTGGAAGTTTTTAAACACCCGTCTTAGGACTTTGATCGATGCTAATCAGGGAGGATTTTGACCTCGAGGCTGAGATTGTCAAAACTAAAGAGGAAATTGAAAGGACTCAGCGACGTCAAAAGATTTCTACACTCGAGGACGGAAGTTCCAAAGGTGATGAAGACGGTCTGATAGCTGACCAAGCCAATGCCCAGCCTTCGTCTTCTCAAGTTGATCCTTCCACCCCTGATGGTGATGATCCTTAGTTTTTCACCCTTCACCTTAGAAATTTACTTTTGTTGGTGTTTATGAAACATTTTGCTTTTGCTTGAAGTGGATTTTTGAAAACTTTTCCTTCCCTGTTTTTGGGGATGTTAATGTTAACATTTTTTCGTTGCATATCTTATATTATGCTTTTTGCTCTTTAGAATTTTTTTCTATTACTCGCATTTAAATTTCTCTAATATGTCGCGTCTTAATATGCACATGCTTTTTCATAAAATATGGCCCTTTTATATTAACAACACTAATGAAGATGACGTTTCATCTTCATATTGGTGCAAAGATATTAAACATTATGTAATTTGAAGAAGTTTTATTTGAACTTTCAAACAAATATTTATGCGCAACATTTTCATAACTGCTTTCTTTATAGCAGGTTTACAAGTATGGGTATGTTTACCCCATGACTAAATTTATGACATTAACCTAAAATCTCGTGGGAGTTTTCTGCATCTTCTTCAACTCTTTACTTCCCATTCCTTCTACGAGCGTGAAAATTTGACATTTTCTTCGAGGTTTTTCCTTTGGCTAAGCTATGCATTTGTGGTGTACATCCTATTCCTTTGTGTACTTCCCCATATACATAGTCTCCCCAGTGTTTGAGCATTAAATCATGAAATTTTGAATACCGGATCAACTCTTTATTTTGTTCCTTTCCCTGAAAAAGGAAATACACAAGGGACTCAGAGGTAACTTTTTAGATGATGATTGCTTAAACTTTTTCATCATAATTGTTTTAACCTAGACCGAAAATAATTAAATATTCTGCGTGTCTTTTGGGTCTAATATCATCATCTGGTACGGGCTAGATTTTTGCCTATCATATAAAATGGTCAGTAAAACATAAATGAATAAAGTAAAAAATAAACGTTTATGATACCTGACTGTGGGTACTAGCTTCTTCAGAAGTAATACTTCTTCAAGTGAATTGAACTCCAATGGGATGGTAACACCTTCCCGTCCATAGTTTCCAACTCATACGATCCTTTTCAAGAAATACCTTTAACTCGATACGGGTCTTCCCAATTTAGGCTCAGCTTTCTTGAATTTGCCGCCCTTGTTGATTGAAATACATTTTTGAGGAAAAAGTTCCCAATCTTAAAATATCTTAGGTTTGCTTTCCTATTTTAATATCATTCGATCCTCTAGTTTTGTGCTGCCATCCGAACCAAAGCTGCCTCCCTTTTCTCTTATGTCAAATCTTAATTTGTACGATGTTCTTCCTCGTTTGACGCTTTATTTGCATGTGTGCACCTTGTACTCAGTGATGACGTCAAATCCACAACTAAAACGTAAATGGACATGGTTGCATGCAATATAATTTACCCAACTATGAGTCGGGTTCTAATGCCACAGAGAACAATATGTAGGCGATTAGGCATGTAAGAGAATTATCACTTATTATGCCAAGCCAAACACTTAGAAAGAATTTGAAAAAATATTTATAACTAATTGCGAAAATGTAAACTAACCTAGAAAGCAAGTAAAATGATCAATGGCTACAAGCATGGATGCATTAGGAATTACACTCAAGTAACGATCCAATGTATTTTATTATTTTACAAATATGAGCGAGTTTATGTTAATTAGCCTCGGGTAATAATTCTATATTAGCTTCTTTCGAAGATTAACAAGACTTCCTAATTGAATTATCCTTAAAACGATTAAGAGATTAAGCACACCCGAATATGGCTACAAGTAGTCCAATCCTATCCCTAGGTAGAATCAGTAAAGTAAGGGTTAACGCCTCAAGTTCTTATAAATTAATCTTTTCCAACCCCAAATTATCTTTTCCAAAATCAATTCGAAGTTAATGGGCGAGTCCTAGGGTTACCTAATCCCTTTGGAAATATTAAAGAACAAGAATAATTAAAGAAATAATAACTCACTTTATAATAAATAAAAATCATTCAATACATAAGCACAACAAGATATTTAATCCTTATTTTAAATATGAATATTTTCATAAACAAGATTCAAGTGTAGAAACAAATGCTATACACTTAGATATACAATATAAATCAAGGAAATGAAGAAATGAACATAAATGGGTAAGAAATGCTCAACCATAAGTTTTAAATCTTCAAGACCCAAGTGTGTGTGCAAGAACCCTAGCTCTAAAACTTGTGTTCTCTAGTCAAGAGATGTCAAAAATGTACAGAGACTGTAGATCTTTTACCAATGAGCTAGGTCGTGTATTAAAGGGCTTGGAGCCAAAAAAATATAAAATTACAGAACTGCCCAGAACTGAAGCGCGACCTTCGCATTTACGAAGGAATGTTCGCATTTGCGAACCTTGGATTTTCTGTTGAAGATCGCATTTGCGATGGAGATCACAAATAACTTTCCCTCGTTCATTTCTCCCAATTGAAAATGGGATTAAATTCACAACTTAAATCTCATGTACCCTCACACTTAAAAGAGAATCCCATATTCATAAATTGCAATTCAAAACACAAATGAGATATCAAATGGAAAGAATTAATTCTCTCTCTCTCTCTCTCACAAAGATATTCAAATGCACATAAGTAGTGCCATAGGCTTACCCTTCATGTATTTCTCCACTAATGTAGACACACTTGGTTCAAAATCAAGTAGGACTTAAAGGATTGTAGTGTAGGTCTTTGGGTAAGGTCGGGCACAATTTGGATAAGAGAGACTCAAAACCTTCCTAAAAACTACAATTTGCAATAATTAAAGCACACTTCCTTCAAAAACTTTTCCATCCTTTCTTCACTTTTTATTCCACACCAAATCTTCCCTTTATTCAAAACTCCTTATTTTTCCTTCGTTTTTCTTCTTTCTTACTCTTTTTTTTTCAAAGATCAAGGAAGGTTCCCACAATTTTATTTTTATTTTTTATTATTACCTTTCACCTTTTAAGCAACTTTCACAACACAACTTTTCTAACCTTAACCCCCAAACATAGGCTTTTAGCCTATGTCTACACTTTCACAGTACTTAGGGAGGTGGGATGCCAAAAGATAGATCAATAAAGACTGAAGGTTTAAAGCTTGTAACATGGTTGCCAAACAAAATATTTAAAGGCTCAAAAGGGGTTGACTAGGGAAAATATGCAAGGGTAGGATTTAAGGCATAATAACGGTCCAAGGAAGGCCTAACATCATTTTTCAAACCAAGTTAGTCTAGAATTTTGCCTTGAAGCACATTCTGGATAAGTTCTAGACTACAAATAATACAAAAGAACTCACAATAAATCTCACCACACATGGCACATGAAAACTTCAGTAGAATACAAATCCAAAATCCCATTGAAACTAATGAACTCAAAGAAGTCACATATAGCCTAAGAGACTATTTAATGAATCAAATAGCCAAAAATTGAGTCTAAAAGTCATGACAATAATCTTTACTTCAATCATTTATCTTTTTCAAAGATCAAAAATTCATATGCCGAGGTTTAAATCATGTTGGTACCAAGCAAGCCACAAATTGGCCAATGGGCACAAACCCCAACTTAAACCACTTATTCTTCCTAAATTAATAAAATCTATATCTAAACTACAAGACTAATTCCTTAAGAAAGTTGCCTAGCTATCCATCATCGGGAAAAGTTGACACAAACATTTATTAAAAATTACCTGGTTCAAAAAGAAAATTGGCATCCTCGAAAAAAGAACCGTGGTACAAAGAAAACCAAGGATATTGCCAAAAACTTTAAACATACTATTTATAAAAAAAACTCAAGAAGCTAATAAACATCAAGTCAATAAAACATACTATATATAAAAACAAAAATTCAAGAAGCTAGTAAACATACTATTATAACACATCACATGAAAACAAAATATCAATCTATCATATCAACAGTTATACAAGAAGTCACCCCCAACTAGAAATGTTGCAATGTCCTCAATGCAACTAAACAAAAAAGAGTAAAATGGTTGAAAGTGCTCCCTGAATACTGCATCAAGTATTCTCCTTGCTGTCAGACTCAGTCTCATCATCCTCCTCTTCCTCTTTCTCGGACCAATGAACTAGAGCATCATCATCATCTTCCGGCTCGGTCGATGGCACTGGCTCTTAAGGCTTTAGAACTTTCCATAGCCCCTTCACACTCTTCCACATGCGGGTGAAAAATTTATCTCCCTTCTTCATCCTGTTGTGTGCAATTGCCAGCTTGGCATGACAAGTACTCAAAGTACCGTGCACCGTGGCCAAATCAGTGTACGCTTTCTCCAGCCTCTTAAGGTGATCCCCTTGCTTCTTCTGATCATCAAGATACTTTTGAAATTCTTTCTTTGAAATGCATACTGAGGGTCCCTAAGATGTTTCCCTCAAAATGGCAACGACGCCAATTTTGATGACGTTCAAATCCACTACAAAAAAGTAAATGAACACGGTCACATGCAATATAATTTACCCAACTATGAGTCGGGGTCGAATCCCATAGAGAACAATATGTAGGCGATTAGGTGTGTAAGAGAATTATCACTTATTATGCTAAGCCAAGCACTTAGAAAGATTTTGAGAAAATATTTATAACTAATTGCAAAAATATAAACTAACCTAGAAACCAAGTAAAATGTTCAATGGATATAAGCGTGGATGCATTGGGAATTACACTCAAGTAACAATCCAATGTATTTCACGATTTTACAAATATGAGCGAGTTTTTGTCAATTAGCCTCGGGTAATAATTCTATATTATCTTCTTCCGGAGAATAACAAGACTTCCTAATTGAATTATCCCTAATACAATTAAGAGATTAAACACACCTGAATATGACTACAAGTAGTTCAATTATATCCCTAGGTAGAATCTATAAAGTGAGGGTTAACGCCTCAAGTTCTTGTTAATAAATTTTTTCCAACCCCAAATTATCTTTCTAAAATCAATTCGAAGTTAATGGGCGAGTCCTGGGGTTAGCTAATCCCTTTGGAAACATTAAAGAACAAGAATAATTAAAGAAACAATAATTCACTTCTTAATAAATAAAAATCGTTCAATACATAAGCACAACAAGATATTTAATCCACACTTTAAATATGAATATTTCCATAAATAAGATTCAAGTGTTGAAAAAAATACTACACACTTAAATATACAATACAAAGCAAGCAAATAAAGAAATGAACATAAATCAGTAAGCAATTCTCAATCAAAAGCTTCAAATCTTCAAGACCCAAGTGTGTGTGGAAGAACCCTAGCTCCAAAACTTGTGTTCTCTAGTCAAGAGATGTCAAAGATGTGCAGAGCCTGGCCAAAGGTCTGCCAAAGATCTTTTACAAATGAGCTAGATCGTGTATTAAAAGGCTTGGAGCCAAAGAAATGTAAAATTACAGAAGTGCCATGCTTGCGAACCTTGGATTTTCTGCTGAAGATCACATTTGCGATGGAGGACTTCGCATTTGCGAAAGTTGTCTGTCTGGTTTGACTTCGCATTTGCAACCCTGATTTAGCATTTGCGAACATTGCATGATTTGGCTGACATTGCAATTGCGATCTTCTGCTCGCATTTGTGAACATTGACTGGCATGGTTGACTTCGCAATTGCAAGCTTCAGCTCGCGTTTGCGATACCTGAGGCCAATTTCCAGATTTATGCTTTTAGCCCCTTTTTGACTTGTTTTTGCTTGGTTTCTTTCCGATCACTTCTAAATCACATAAAACCTGTAAAATAGAAGTAAACAAAATTAAACACACTATTTTATCAACCAAACATAGTAAAAATCTAAGATTACAGACGAGATAAGTTGGTAAATTATTAATTTATCACTCGGTTCTTCTATTCCCACTAGAATTAAGGCCTCGGTCCCATAAACGAGCGAAAATGGTGTTTCTCCCGTACATATTCTTTGCTATTGTTCAGAAATCCCATAGTACCCCTGGTAGTACTTCTGACCATTTGCCTTCTGATTTTTCTAATCGCTTATTTAGATTATTGAAAATGATCTTTTTTGTCGACTCACCTTGTCCATTAGCTATGCGATGATAAGGTACTGAAGTAATTCTTTTAATTTTCCAACTTCTGAAAAAATCAATAACCTTCGCACCTACGAACTGTGGCCCATTATCGCAAACAATTTTCCTTGGGACTCCAAATCGACATTTTATATTTCTCCAAACGAAGTCTATAACTTCCTTTTCTTGTACCTCTTTGAAGGCATCTGCTTCTACCCACTTTAAAAAATAATCCGTTAGAATTAACAAAAACAATACCTTTCCTTTGGCTTTAGGTAATGGACCTAAGATATCCATCCCCCAATTCATAAATGGCCATGGTGATATGATTGAATGGAGCAATTCCAATGGTCGATGCATATTATTTGCATATCGCTGTGTAACGACCCGGGCGGTCATTTCGATAGTTATAGCCCCGTTTTCCCCATTTCTACTTCTTTTTGTATTATTCAGCTATATTATATTATATCGAGTTAGTTGGTTCGGGGCCGGAGTGGGTTCAGAGTGAATTGAGACACTTAGTCTTTTAAGTAGAAACTTAAGTTGGAAAAGTCAACCGGATGTTGACCTATGTGTAAACGATCTCGGATTTGAATTTTGTTGGTTTTGTTAGCTCCGTTAGGTGATTTTGGACTTATGAGTGCGTCCGGAATGTGATTTGGAGGTCCGTGGTAGAATTAGGCTTGAATTGGCGAAATTGAAAATTTGGCGATTTCGGTCAGCAATGGAAAATTTGATATCAGGGTCGGAATGGAATTCTGGAAGTTGGAGTAGGTTCATAGTGTCATTTGTGATGTGTGTGGAAAATGTAAGGTCATTCGGACGTAGTTTGGTTGGTTTCGGCATTGGTTGCGGAATTTGGAAATTTAGAAGTGCTTAGGCTTGAATCCGAGGGTAATTTGGTATTTTGTTGTTGTTTTAAGTGATTCGAAGGTTCGACTAAGTTTATATGTTGATATATGACTTTTTGGTATTTTTGGTTGAGGTCCCGACGGCCTCGGGGTGATTCTGGGTGGTTAACGGATTTATCAAAGTTGGAAAATGCAGCTGAAGCTGCTGCTACTGCTATTTTCGCACCTACAGAAGGAGGAGTCGCAGGTGCGAGGTCGTTGGTGCGTTTGGGGAAGCCGCATATGCGGAAATGGAAGGCCAAGGCTGGGAACGCAGGTGCAAAGAATTGGCCGTATCTGCAAGCCCGCAGGTGCGAGGCCTTGAGCGCAGATGCGGAAAGGAGGATTTTGGGTTGGCTTCACAGATACGAAGAGTAACGCGTAGGTGCGCAAGCGCAGACACGCGCTTTGGGCCGCAGATGCAGAATATGGGCTCTTTAGTGAGTTCCGCACCTGCGATGGAAATTTCCACAGGTGCGGCTATGCAAAAGCGGAAAAAGAGGCCGCAGGTGCGATTGTGCAGGGCAAAAAATCCCCAACTCGTGGATGTCTTCATTTTTCAATTTTTGGATTTGAGAATGTCGGGAGAGAGGAGAGTTTTCGAAGGTTTTCAAGGAGCAATGTTGTGGTAAGTGATTCTAACCTATAATGGAATACATTTCGTGAATCTATGGCTTTGTTCATCATTATTCAGTAGGATTTTGGAGTGAAAGTAGGGTGTTAGGGCTTGGAATTTTTAAGAGTTTAATTTAAGGATTTAAGGGAACAAACGATGTCGGATTTTGATGAATTTGGTATGGTTAGACTCTTGAGTGAATGAGCTTTCTAGTTTTGAAAATTTTGTCGGATTTCGAGACATGAGCCCGGGGGCCGAGTTTGAGCCAATTTCGGGTTTTCGTCTAATTTGATAGTTTTTCTTGTGGAATTCATTCCATTAGCGTATATTGATGGTATTGTACTGATTGTGAATAGATTCAGAGCATTTGGAGACTGAGTCCGGAGAGTAGGGCATCCCAGAATAGGAGTTTTACGCTGTTAAGGTAAGTAATAGTTTTAACTCTGGCTTTGAGGGTATAAACCCGGATATTTGACATCACGTGATTGATTGGAAGTGATACCCACGCTAAGTGATGAGCGTGTGGGTGTGCACCATGAGGGATTGAGACTTGGTCCGTCCCATGAGGCCTAATGGCTATTATCTGTGGTTATGTGTTTATTTGTTGTTGAACTTGTTTGCCTTCATGTTAGAGATCATGCTTAGGCTTTATTCATGCTCACATTATTTGTACTCAGTCATAGAAATTATTGTACATGTTTACCTCAGTCTCTATTATTTGCTAATAT
>AWOL01S0067446.1:13979-61113 GCA_000715115.1 Nicotiana otophora
ACCACCAGCCCAGCCGGTTGTAGCTTCACAGGATTATGTGGTTCCTTCTATGCCTGAGGATGATCAGCGCAAGTTGGAGAGGTTTGGGAGACTCCAGCCTCCACCTTTCAGTAGCACAGAGAGAGAGGACGCTCAGGACTTCTTGAATCGGTGTTAGAGGATACTCTGTACTGCTGCTATTCTGGAGACTTGTGGGATCTCATTCACTACCTCTCAGTTTTCTGGGGCTGCACTCAGATTGTGGGAGACTTACGAGAGGCGTAGGCCTGTTAGCGCAGCACCCCTTACTTGGCAGCAGTGCTCCATTCTCTTTCTGGAGAAGTTTGTATATGAGTCCCGCAGAGAGGAGCTGCGCAGGCGGTTTGAGCAGCTTCGCCAAGGTGAGATGTCTAATAAACAGTATGAGATGCGGTTCTCCGAGTTAGCTCATCATGCGGTCTGGTTGGTTCCCATAGATCGAGAGAGGATCGGGAGGTTTATAGATGGCCTCGATTTTCAGCTGCGATTGCTTATGACCATGGAGAGAGTACATGTGGTTACCTTTGATGAGGTTGTTGACATTGCTCGACAGATTGAGATGGTTCGAGGTCAGGAGAGGGCTGAGATGAAGGCTAAGAGACCTCGTGGTCATGGTGGTTTCAGTGGTGCTCCTCGGGGAGGTTAGTTTCAGCAGGACCAGTTTCAGCAGAGTTAGTCATCATTCAGTGCATTGCCAGTGCAGGGTTCTCATTATGCCCCGCCCGCTCGGGTATCATCGGGTAATTATTTCGGGCATCAGAAGCAGCAGTTTCGTCAGAGGAAGGGTTGTTTCGAGTGTGGGGATTTTGGTCACATTGCAAGATATTGTCCTAGGATATTGGGTAGGACTCCACAGCGGAGTACTCGGCCAACGGCACCAGCACTAGTTCCTCCACCACCCGCCCAGCCAGCTAGGGGTGGAGTTCAGCCAGCTAGGGGCGGAGCCCAGTCAGCTATGGGTCGCCCGAGAGGGGGAGGCAGATTAGGGGGTGGTCAGGCCCGTTTGTATGCCCTCACTGCCAGGCCAGACGCTATTGCTTTAGATGTTGTGATTTCAGGTATGTTCTTCTGTTAGACTCGTTCGAGGACGAACGTATGTTTAAGAGGGGGAGGATGTAACGACCCGACCGGTCGTTTTGAGAGTTATAGCCCCATTTCAACTTATTTTTGTGTTATTCAGCTATATTATATTATATCGGGTTAGTTGGTTCGGGACTGGAGTGGGTTCAGAGTGAATTGAGATACTTAGTCTCTTAAGTAGAAACTTAAGTTGGAAAAGTCAACTGGATGTTGACCTATGTATAAACGATCTAGGATTTAAATTCTGATAGTTCCGTTAGCACCGTTAGGCAATTTTGGAATTAAGAGTGCGTCCGGATTGTGATTTGGAGGTCCATGGTAGAATTAGGCTTGAATTGGCGAAATTAGAAATTTGGCAATTTCTATTGGCAGTGGAAAATTTGATATCGGGGTCGGAATGGAATTCCGGAAGTTGGAGTAGGTTTGTAGTGTCATTTTTGATGTGTGTGCAAAATGTGAGATCATTCGGACGTGGTTTGGTTGGTTTCGGCATTGGTTTCCGAATTTAAAAATTTAGAAGTTCTTAGGCTTGAATCCGAGGTTAATTTGGTGTTTTGATGTTGTTTTGAGTGATTTTAAGGTTCGACTAAGTTTGTATGTTGATATATGACTTGTTGGTATTTTTGGTTGAGGTCCCGAGGGCCTCGGGGTGATTCCGGGTGGTTAATGGATTTATCGAAGATGGAAAATGCAGCTGAAGCTGCTGCTACTGCTATTTCCGCACCTACGGAAGGAGGAGTCGCATGTGCGAGGTCGCTAGTGTGTTTGGGGAAGTCACAGATGCGGAAATGGAAGGCCAATGCTGGGAATGCAGGTGCAAAGAATTGGCCGCATCTGCAAGCCCGCAGGTGCGAGGCTTTGAGCGCAGATGGGGAGAGGAGGATTTTGGGTTGGCTTCGTAGATGCGAAGAGTAACGCGCAGGTGCGCAAGCGCAGGCACGCGCTTTGGGCCTCAGATGCTGAATATGAGCTCTTTAGTGAGTTCCGCAGCTGCGATGGAAATTTCTGCAGGTGCGGCTACGCAGAAGCGGAAAAAGAGGCCTCAGGTGCAATCGTGCTGGGCAGAAAAGCCCCAACTCGTGGTTTTGTCTTCATTTTTCAATTTTTGGATTTGGGAAACTCTGGAGAGAGGCGTGTTTTCGAAGGTTTTCAAGGAGCAATGTTAGGGTAAGTGATTCTAACCCATAATGGTATAAATTGCGTGAATCTATGGCTTTGTTCATCATTAATCAGTAGGATTTTGGAGTGAAAGTAGGGGGTTAGGGCTTGGAATTCTTTAGAGTTTAATTTAAGGATTTGAGGCATCAAACGATGTCGGATTTTGATGAATTTGATATGGTTAGACTCGTGAGTGAATGACCTTTCTTGTTTTATAAATTTTGTTGGATTTCGAGACGTGGGCCCGGGGGCCGGGTTTGAACCAATTTCGAATTTTGGTCTAATTTGATAGTTTTTCTTGTGGAATTCATTCCATTAGTGTATATTGATGGTATTGTACTGATTGTGAATAGATTCGAATCATTTGGAGACTAAGTCCGGAGACTAGGGCATCCCAGAATAGGAGTTTTACGCTGTTAAAGTAAGTAACAGTTTTAACTCTGGCTTTGAGGGTATAAACTCGGATATTTGACATCACGTGATTGTTTCGAAGTGATACCCATGCTAAGTGACGAGCGTGTGGGTGTGCACCATGAGGGATTGAGACTTGGTCCGTCCCATGAGGCCTAATGGCTATTATCTGTGGTTATGTATTTATTTGTTGTTGAACTTGTTTGCCTTCATGTTAGAGATCATGCTTAGGCTTTATTCATACTCACATTATTTGTACTCAGTCATAGAAATTATTGAACATGTTTACCTCAGTCTCTATTATTTGCTAATATGCCGTGATACTTGATGTGGGTTGTGTTCCCTTATTGGTTGATGATGGTGAGGCTAGTGAGGTACATGATTGAGTGAGACTGAGGGCCTGATTGTGAGGATATTAATACCATAGCGCGTGAGTTATCCGTGTAGCACGTGAGTTGATCGTGCGGGTCCAGGTATTGATACCATAGAGCGTGAGTTGTCCGCGTAGCACGTGAGTTGACCGTGCGGATCCAGGTATTGATATGATGGCACGTGAGTTGTCAGTGCTTAGCGCTTGGGCTTTGGGAGCCCCTCCGGAGTCTGTACACACCCCCAGTGCGCGCAGAGTGTTGAGTGTTGCGAGTGATGAGTGCTGAGTGCGAGTAATGAGTGATGGAGTGACACTGCTGTGAGGTTGTATTTATTTGTGTTGTTGCTGCATTTATCTGTTAAACTTCTTTGTGGCATTTACTGAGTTATGGAATTTAACTATTTGGCCAATAGTACCCTGCTCTTATTAGTATTTTCCCCAACAATCTTCCCCTGGCATGATTACCACAATATCCCTCGTGCACTTCTCTCATCACATATTTAGTTTGTGATGTTCTAAGGCACTGTGCTAAGGGTCCTCCAAATATTTTACGATACAAATTTTCCTCTATCAGGCAATACTGAGCAGCTTTCATTTGTAGCAATTGAGATTTCTTCTTATCCTCAGGTAAAATTCCATACTGCAAATAATTAAGAAAGTCGTTTCATTAATCCCAATTTATATTTTGAAATTTACCTTATTTTTGGTTTGATCAAGGGTTGAATGGAACAAGTGCACCACAAACGCATTTTTCGCGTTTGACACATCAGCCACAGACCCCAGATTTGCAAATGCATCAACTTATGTATTTTCTTCCCTGAGTATTTGGATAGCTTTCTAAGTCTGGAATCGCTTCAGTAATTCTCGTACCTTTTATAGGTATTCCTGCATTCACGTCTCTCTTGCGATGTAAGTCCCTTGTATTTGGTTTACTACCAGCTGCGAGTTATTTTTAATTTCGATTTGTTCCATCCCAAGCACTCTCACGATTTCTAAACCTGCAATCACGGCTTCATACTCGGCCTCGTTGTTAGTAATTGGATAACACTTTATTGTTTGTCTTATAATCTCTCTCCAAAGGTAAAATTAAAATAATTACCAAACCTGCTCCTTTACATTTGAAGACCCATCGGTATATAAGGTCCAAGTCCCCCTGATTAGATCAGGAAAACACTCGTACCTCTCTTTCTTTTTCAGGAAGTAGGTTCGAGCTGAAATCTGCTATGAAATCCGCTAGTACCTGAGACTTTATGACTGTTTTAGGTTGATAGATAATATCGTATTCACTAAGCTCTATGTCCCATTTAGCTAACCTCTCCGATCACTCTTGCTTGTGCAATATATTCCTTAGTGGGAAAGCAGTTATAACAGAAATAGGATGACATTGAAAATAGGGTGGTAACTTTCTTGATGCTATAATTAATGCTAATGCAAGTTTTTCAAAATGAGGATACTGTATCTCGGCATCTAATAAGGATTTGCTAACATAATAAATTGGAGATGGCTTACTATTATTTTCATGTATCAGCACCGCACTTACTGCCACTTCTGACACAGCTAAGTAAACAAGTAATCTTTCTTTGTCCCTTGGTTTTGCTAACATGGGCAGTTTCCATAAATATGATTTCAAATCCTTCAAAGCTTGTTGACACTCATCAGCCCATTCAAATTAATTTTACTTTTTCAATGTAGAAAAGAATTTAAAATATATTTCCTAAGAATTACATATAAATCTTCCTAAAGCTGCTACTCTACTTGTTAATCTCTATACCTTTTTTTTTTCTTATAAGTACATCAGGTATTTTCTCAATTGCTTTGATCTGAACGGGATTCACTTCCATGCCCCTGTTAGAAATAAGAAATCCCAAAACTTTGCCTGAAGCGACACCAAAGGCGCACTTTTTCGGGTTTAGCTTCATGTTATACTTGCAGAGAATTTTGAAGGTTTCAGTCAAGTGCTTGAAATGGTCCTCTACTTGTACTGATTTGACCAATATATCGCCAATGTAAACCTCCATGGATTTTCCCAAGTGCTCTAGAAATATTTTATTAACCAATCTTTGGTGCGTTGCTCCCGTATGTTTTAAACCGAACAGCATAACTTTGTAGCAGTAAGTCCCCTTGTCTATAATAAATGAAGTATTTTCCTCATCTAGAGGATCCATATTTATTTTATTATGGTTAGAATATGCATCTAAAAAACATAAATAGAATCAATTAATTAATATATATGCGGTAAAGGAAATGAATCTTTAGGGTAAGTTTTATTTAAATCAGCATAATCCATACAAACTCGCCACTTCCCATTCTTTTTTGGGACTACTAAAGTAATAGCTAACTAGTCAGGGTACTTTACCTTCTAATTGAACCAATTTTTAGAAGTTTTTGTGCGTTATCTTGGATTACTCAATTTTCAAATGTTCCTTGCTTCCTATTCTTTTTTTTGATAGGTGGGTGCAATAGGTCCTCATTCAGCTTATGAGTCATTACCTCCGGTTGTATACTTGTCATGTCTGAATACGACCTAGCAAAGCAATCAGCATTAACACATCAAAATTCAATTAACTTACCTTTTATTTCCAAGCTCAAGTTTGTTCTGATGTAAACTTTTATGTCAAGCTAGTGGATAGATAATATAACAGCTTCGAGCTCATCCATGGTTATTTTGATATTCTCATTTCCTCTAGCTCTTGAATCATATCAGGCCTTGAATCTATATCAGCTTCATGTTTTGGACTTCTAGTTGAGGTAGCACTGAATTATCCTCAACTGAGTTCTGTAATTGATATTTTGTATCTCCATCTTCGAATTTTGCACTCGTGATTGCAAGTGAGTGGATATCTCGCGATGCTTATTGATCCCCCCTGATTTGACGGATTCTCCATTGTGATGCAAATTTAATCACCTAATACAATGTTATTGGGACTGCATCCATATCATGAATCCACGGGCTCCCTAAAATTATGTTATAGGTCATATCTGCATCCACCACCTGGAATTTAGTGTCTTTGATCACACCTTCTACGAATGTTGCCAATATGATTTCTCCTTTCGCGACGATACTTGCACCCAGACAGCGATCGTGCCTTCAGTATGATTTGATAATTCACTTGCATCTCGTTCAGTACCCTCAGTAGGATGATATTTGCTGACCTACCTGGGTCAATCAAAACTCGTTTAACATTAGTATCATGAACAAGTAAAGATATTACAAGTGCATCGTTATGGGGGATGATCAAGTCGTTCGTATCTTCATCATCAAACACTATGATGTGTCCTACCAAAACATGACGAACCCGTTTCCCATGGGTAATGGTAACTTTAGATGTCTTTCTTGCTGCGTGTACGTTACCTCTGTTAACTTCATCACCCCCAGTTATAACATGTACAGTTCTCTTTGGTGACGGGGGCTTTGGTAGTTCTTGCCTGTTTGTCATATAAGATTATTTTCCTTTTTCACTAAATAGATCACTGAGATATCCTTGCTTCAATAAATACTCAATTGCTCCCCATAAGAGCCTGCAATATGTTGTTCTATGGCCATGATCATTGTGAAACTCGCACCAAAATTCCTGGCTCCTTTTGTTGGGAGCTGACCTCATCTCTTTCGGCCATCGCACCTTGTCACCCATTCCTTTTAGAATAGCTACTAATTCTGATGTACTGACATTAAAATTATAATTTCCTATTCTTGATTGAGAGTTTGAATTATTGTTTCTGGCTGTGTCCCGCTCCCTTTTGAATCGAAAAGAAGAACTCATTTTCCTTTGTCTCATTCTTTAATCAAATCGTGCATGTTCTTGTTTAGATCGGAAATCTCGTCCTACATGTCCCATATATGGCTTGGCCCTACTCTTTTCAGACCACTTTTATGTCTCGGAATGTCTAGATCCAGGCCTTTCTTCTACCTTAGACTGGAAAATCGTATCTTCTTCTATTCGTAAGTTTGTAATGTATCTGCTGTACACGTTATTCCAAGTAGTTGCAAGAAACTCCCGCAGACTTTCTTTTAATCTTCTTGTGACTTATGAAGTTTTTTCATTCATATTACTTGCAGATTCCATAGCCGCCCAGTTATTAGATACACGTGGTAACAACATCATTTCCCACTGGAATCTATCCACGAATTCTCTGAGAAATTTTGTGCTTTCCTATTTTACTTTGAAGATATATTCCATCCTCTTTTTTACTTTTTGGGCTCTTGAATGTGCCTTGATAAAGGAATCTACAAGCTCAGCAAAAGAGTCAATATAATCTCCAGGTAAGAGTGAATACCATGTTAATACCATGTTAATGCCCCTTTCGTGAGGGTTTGCCAAATGTTTTCACCAATACTGATTCTATTTCCTTATTGGTTAAGTCATTTCCCTTAGCCCCTATTATGAATGTGGTAACATGGTCTCGTGGGTCAATGGTCCCATCATATTTAGGAATATCAGCCATCTTGAACTTTTTGGGAATTGGTAAGGGTGCTGCACTTGGCTTCCAGGGCTATTTCGAATATATGTCGATATCCACTCCTTTGATTATCGATGGTACTCCATGTATCTATTATATCTGCTCAATTTATTCCTTGAGCTATTTCTGCAAGGTTAGTACCAAACTTTGTAAATTAGAATTATTTGGAGTACCCGATCCTCCATCTCCAAAATCATTCGATATTCATCCACTTCCTGAATTGTCAAGCCTTGAACAAGGGTTTTTAGAGTCGTATTTACTGGTGGAGGGGTCTACGCAGCATTAGGTAACCCATTTGCAAATGCACACAAAGCTTCACCAACTCGCTGAGCAATCATTTTCCTCAAGTTATCCTGCTCGTTAGTCTACTCGTCAACTCGTTTCCAATCATTACGAGCAGTATACCTTTAAGGAAAATTGTCACGTGAGTGTGGTGGGGTTACAATGGGTGTATGGTGTGGTGGAGTTCCACCTTGTTGTCTTTCTTGGACTTCCCCATCTACCTGAATAATTGTATTAGCAGTTGACATGCTTTGTTGCTAAAGATAAAAATATAAAAAATGAACAGATTATTAGATTTTCGATAATAAAACCAATTTGTTTAACCAAAGAATAATATTTATTGTTAAAGTCAATATTAAAGAAAATCGGGTTTCTATTAACCAAATTTCACTTTTCCAAAAATACGAGAATAAAACAAACAATTGAAATGATAAATGAAGGAAATAAATCTTATTGAATGATGATATTCTCTCCGAGTAAACATGGACAAAAATCTTCAATCAAGTAGAAATTTAAAGGTAATAGACTGATTGCATATATTTGTGAATATTCTGATGATCGTATAAAATAAGGTAAGAGCCTTTATATAAGGATATACAGATGTAACGGTTCCCCTTACTTAATTCCTATCAGTTACTATCGTTAAATGTATTAAATTTTCGTAACTAAAACTACTCGTAACGGATATGATAATAATAGGTGATCGCGCATAATCAATGATAATTCTAATTTTCTTTCCATATTTATAATCTATCCTGTTTTAGAGATTTACCTTTATTTAAATTGTTTTAGTATCTTTCAACATTTCTTTTANCGGATATGATAATAATAGGTGATCGCGCATAATCAATGATAATTCTAATTTTCTTTCCATATTTATAATTGATCATGAATCTTCCCCTTTTATGGTCTTCATGCATCTTGTGCCTTTCTTCTTTCCCATCTATCAGGTACGGTACCTTTTTTCATAAATCCCGTGGGTATTTTAACCGTGCCTCATCATTCTCCTTCATTAACCTGATATAAATGCCTCCTGTCACTATACCATTCATTCACGTGTCATGCCAATTTTTCAACCAATACAATTTTGTCTTTCTTTTTTAAATTCAAAAGCAGCAAGAGTTGATCGATTATTCTATTTATATTTTTTAATGATAGTGCCCATGTAAGTTTGTATATATCTTGATCATCCCGTCAGATACTTTCTACCTCCCACTAGCATAATTACTTGTAATTCTGACTAGCAAATCCTTGACAAATTTAAAAACCTCATCTAGCTAGTCAAATTTATTAATAAAGATTGAAGGATCATCGGACTAGGATTTATACCAAAATCCCACAGAAAAATACAAATAAAGTACCTTACTTTCGGGGAGATTAGAACCCATCATCTCTTAATGAATTTTGATACCTCAACTTGTTTACCCTTAAAATGGATAATAATTAAATTTGTATGCGATTTTAAGGATATGTAGATTGATTCAACATAAGTAATCAAGAACGTTAGATAAATCAATCAAAGATAAAATAAATAATCATACCAGTTGTGACGTTTGGTCCAGGTTCGGATTTAAGCTTAACAATAGTTTCGCCCTCGACCGAACCCTCAATTTGGAGCCGAATGTATATGAAAAGTTATGATCAAAACAAGGAATTCTTAATAACTATAAAGCAGAAAAGCAAGTTTATATTGCTTTGATATGTGTGTTACCATGTGTATTGAATGAAAATGCTTCTCCTTTATATAGTAGGAGAGTTTCATCCCTAGTACAACTCTAAAAAAGGTAAGAACATTCTTCTTTTTCATCAATTACTGATATGCTACCGACGTCGGACGAGATTCGCGCTGTGATATCCAGTCGGGCGCGGATATCACGGCTTTCTGTTAGTCGTGCGCAACCGTTCGTGGTGCTTTCCGAGGTTCAGGAGTTCGCTCTGGGTCGGGGGAAGGTTGTCTTGCCAGGCCCTGTGGTGAGCACTCTGTTTGCCCCCAGTACGAGAAGTCCTTGGCTTTGATTCTGATCCCATGCAATCATGTCTTCGCTTCGTTCAACCCACCGGGAAATCGGGGTATATGTTACCCTCGGTTTTACCCGCATACACAACTTTACCAGTAGCAAGGCGTCAGTGGCTTTCCCATGCATGTCATATTTGCACGTATTGTTGTTTCTACATTTATTCAATTTTTATACCTTAACTAAAAGAAGGGATGTTTTTCAATACGAATGCCTTGATGGATTGGATATCCTACCATCGTTCTATTCAAGTCCACTGTTAAAATTTATCAATTAGTAGAATGATAAAATATTGATTAAAGAAGGAACGTGCTTCTGTTGTAATTTCAATTCATAAGATGGAAGTAGTTAAAGAGACTCAAAAGATGACATCTTATGTATGTTTACCCGAAAAATTAGATAACGTTAAATTTGTGTATGGTTCTAAGGATATGTGATACAATTTGATATAAATCATATAGAGAGATAGAAATATGTGTATTCTTGACTATGAGAATGGGAATAGTGAGAAAAAAGAATGAATAAGATAAAGTAAAACAAGCACAAGGAGATATCTTTCAATATGAGAAGTGATCTTTTGTTACAGTATTTTCAGTGTCTATATGCTTACAAGGATTCCCCCTTTTATAATAGAGGGATTCTACTTTATTTATAATAAAATAAAGTATATAGTGGAGGACTCATGATGAATTATCTCTTCCTCGATTCACGCCAAGATTCTCTCCCTTAGTGCGGTTGTAACGGCTCTTATTTGTGAGCTCGATACTGGTTCGAACTCGTTAATGGGTCGAGCCCTCAGTTTTAGCTTGAGTTCGACCTTCGGGGTGGGCGTAGCGCATTTCCGACCTCGAAGCAATGCCTTGCAGATCGATTTGGTCACGGGCTCAATAAAAGTATCGAGCCGACTCCTCGATCAGCCTTCGGCCTCGAGGCTCGTTTGTACTGTCTTCGGAACTCATCCCAAAATTCCACTCCAGTTGCTTACCATTCAAACTTGATCGAACGTAGGAAGGCCGAAATCTATTTCGACCGTATACAGATAGTCCCCTCGTTTCTCAGGAAGGATGTAGTGAGAAGCAATATGACTTTTGACGGTTCGATCAGGTTATAAGTTGACGTTTTCACAGGGCTCGATCATGACGTATGTGATAGCTGTCCCATCGATTTAGTCTTTCAAGATATTTAATGCATGTCAGACGGTGGTCGGCCATCTTTGATATTGAACCGCCACGATGCAAGCCTATAAATAACCCCTCCATCTAACATTTACTACTTTTAAGTCTTCACTCTTCAAAATTTTCTTACCCTTTCTCTCTATTTCGTCGCTTGCAGAGCCATATACAATAGCGTTTGGTGTCATCAACTTTTCATCTTCCTTTTCCTTTCTTTCTCTTATATCAATGGCCAAAACTTTGAAAACTGTAACTCGGAAGGAGAAAGCTTCTTCTTCATGGTCGTCCGGCGACAAGGCGCCGGTGGAGCCGCCTACCTATGAGTATTTTCCCGGCCCGTGTACTCTGAAGATCGATTTTAAGGTTGAGAATCCTTCATCTATTCTAGGTTGATGTGAGCATGTGTCGATATACATGTGCTCGATAATGGAGGGTCATCTCGTGGCTGTGAGGAAAGACTGCAACTGGGGTTCCGAGTTTGTGTTGCCAATTCCCTCCCCCGAAGAGAGCGTCATCACCCACGTGGAGGGTGTTTTAAGTGTTTACACTTACCCCTTCACGTTGGGTCCCGTCGGCCCGGTGATCATTGATTTTTTGCAAAAGATATCAGGTCACCTTTGGTCAAATTCATCCCTCTCTATGGTGTATAGTAACCTTACTTCGCTTCTTCACCAACAAGGCCGGGGGGCTGGATTTTTCCCTGAATCACCTCATATGATTGTATCGGCCTCAAATCTTGCGAGGACTAATCAGGCTTCATCGTTGGGCATCGAAGGCTTTGATGTCGAGCATCGACGAAGAGAAGGATCAGGGTTAGATGGGCCATTATATCCGGGTGAGGACCTATGACCTCATTCTGAAAGAGAATAAGTCGTTCCCCGAGGAATGGAATTTCGACCGTAAGTGGTTTTCATAAGATGTTGCTTTTCGTATCTTTTTTTGATTTTATCTGATGTCTTTCTTCGATATACAACTGCCCCTTGGATGCCACAAGCGGTACCCGACCTCGAGGATTGGGTTCGAAAGTTAGCCTCGACTTTCTCTTATGCGGAACGCGCTTGGCGTGATTTGGCAAAAGGTACATGGGAGGCCAAGAATCATGGAAAGGGTTACTTCTCGTGTTCTTTGAAATATTTTTTATGCTCCATTCGTTACCGATTTCCTTTCATGCAGGTGTACCAAGGATGCCGTTTTGAGGCCTTCGAGTGGTGAAGAAGGAACCAAGTCCCCGGAACCGGGGAAAGATAAGAAGCAAAAAGCTGTCTCTCGGTCAGAGGATCCCAAGCCCAAAACTCGAAGGGTGAGGAGGAAGGCAATCGCTCTTTCGACGGATTCGGTCCAATGATTGAGAGAAGAAGAAGAAGAAGAAGAAGAAGACGAAAAAGATGATGTCTCGGCTTTGGTGATCCGATCTGTGAAAGCTATCGAGGTCACCAGACCTTCTGAGCCGATGACGGTTATACCAGTCGGGGTNATCAACTTTTCATCTTCCTTTTCCTTTCTTTCTCTTATATCAATGGCCAAAACTTTGAAAACTGTAACTCGGAAGGAGAAAGCTTCTTCTTCATGGTCGTCCGGCGACAAGGCGCCGGTGGAGCCGCCTACCTATGAGTATTTTCCCGGCCCGTGTACTCTGAAGATCGATTTTAAGGTTGAGAATCCTTCATCTATTCTAGGTTGATGTGAGCATGTGTCGATATACATGTGCTCGATAATGGAGGGTCATCTCGTGGCTGTGAGGAAAGACTGCAACTGGGGTTCCGAGTTTGTGTTGCCAATTCCCTCCCCCGAAGAGAGCGTCATCACCCACGTGGAGGGTTTTTTAAGTGTTTACACTTACCCCTTCACGTTGGGTCCCGTCGGCCCGGTGATCATTGATTTTTTGCAAAAGATATCAGGTCACCTTTGGTCAAATTCATCCCTCTCTATGGTGTATAGTAACCTTACTTCGCTTCTTCACCAACAAGGCCGGGGGGCTGGATTTTTCCCTGAATCACCTCATATGATTGTATCGGCCTCAAATCTTGCGAGGACTAATCAGGCTTCATCGTTGGGCATCGAAGGCTTTGATGTCGAGCATCGACGAAGAGAAGGATCAGGGTTAGATGGGCCATTATATCCGGGTGAGGACCTATGACCTCATTCTGAAAGAGAATAAGTCGTTCCCCGAGGAATGGAATTTCGACCGTAAGTGGTTTTCATAAGATGTTGCTTTTCGTATCTTTTTTTGATTTTATCTGATGTCTTTCTTCGATATACAACTGCCCCTTGGATGCCACAAGCGGTACCCGACCTCGAGGATTGGGTTCGAAAGTTAGCCTCGACTTTCTCTTATGCGGAACGCGCTTGGCGTGATTTGGCAAAAGGTACATGGGAGGCCAAGAATCATGGAAAGGGTTACTTCTCGTGTTCTTTGAAATATTTTTTATGCTCCATTCGTTACCGATTTCCTTTCATGCAGGTGTACCAAGGATGCCGTTTTGAGGCCTTCGAGTGGTGAAGAAGGAACCAAATCCCCGAAACCGGGGAAAGATAAGAAGCAAAAAGCTGTCTCTCGGTCAGAGAACCCCAAGCCCAAAACTCGAAGGGTGAGGAGGAAGGCAATCGCTCTTTCGATGGACTCAGTCCAACGACTGAGAGAAGAATAAGAAGAAGAAGAAGAAGAAGAAGAAGAAGAAGAAGAAGAAGAAGAAGAAGAAAAAGATGATGCCTCAACTTTGGTGATCCGATCTGCAAAAGCTATCGAGGTCGCTAGAGCTTCTGAGCCGATGGCGGCTGTACCGGTCGGGGTCGATTCCGGTACCCCGAGTCTCGTTCAGAGCATCCCGAGAAATTCACTTGGGACTATGACAGTGGGTCATTTGCCTTCTCTTCCAACCTTTTCTGAGGAGGTGTTAAAGGAAGCTCGAGAATTGAAGACCCCCGATATGGGCGGAGGCTCTAGTGTAGGGGACCCTTTTCAGGATTGCTTTACTGGAGTCGACGATACCTCCGACATTGGTGACGCTTCTCTTCTCGTAGAAGAGGCCCAATGTTTCATTTTTCGCGTAATGATTTTACTGTACTTGGTTTCTTCGTTCTTTTCCAAACTTGACTTGTGTTCTTTCCCTACTGTGCAGGCCATTAGTAGGTTTGGAGTAGACCTCAGCCAGTGTGAGGTCGAGCTTCAAAAGGTCTCGGGGGGGGAGAGATTCCATGCGGCTTCTTTGTAGCCAAAAGGACGAGGCTATAAAGGACCTCCAAGCAGATTTGGCTAAGGCTCGTAAAGAGGAGGCCGGACTAGATAAGCAGGTGAGCCTTGTTCTGATAGAGTATGGGTTTGACTCAACTGTGGAAGTTAACCTTTTGTTATCTCACCTGCAGCAAAAGGTTGAAAAGATCGGGTTACTTCGGGAAGAAGTCGATCAAATCAAGGCTGAATGTAATCGGTGGAAGGAGACTATCGACCGCCTGGCTGTGGAAAAAGAAACCATCTTGGCCAAATTATTATCAGTCGATGTTCAGCTTCGAAGCATCAAGCAAAAGGGTTCGGCTCAGGCTAAGAGGATCAAGGAGCTTGAAACATGGCTTGCTGAGGCCAAGACAGAGGTTGAGTCGTCGAAAGTGATGGCGGACAAGTCCATTGCTGTGTATCGGGCTGATGCCGAGGCTGCTCAAATGGAGGCATGAGAGGCGGCGGATATTGCCGACACTCGAGCACATTGGGTTGCCGAACTTGCTAAGTGTCGGTCTTGGAGGGAGACCCTCGAGGAGATACACGCTCGAGGTTTTAACCTTGCTGAAGTGATAAAAAAGGCTAAAGAGCTCGAAGCTAAAGCTAAAGCCTTGGCTTCTGATGGAGATGATGATGATGATGATGATGATGGTAGCAAGAGCGGATCCGAAAATGGGGGGAGCCCGATAGAGAAGAAACCGCTCCTGAGGATGACCAGGAAGCTTAGTCCTTAATTTTTACATTTGTAATCAATCATGTAGATAATTTTGTAAATAGACAACTTTGCCGACTTGCTTCTATTTTGTGAAGACTTTATACATGCCTTATAAATGTTTTCACAAAGATTTAAACAACTTAATCAAATTTTGGATTTTGTAGCCTCTATAATCGAGCGAGTGCTTATTCAAATTTGAAGTGATGTAGCCCTTAGACTTATTAGTCGAGTCAATGATTTGAACTCGAAGTAATGTAGCCCGTAGGCGTAATGGTCGAGTGAGTGCTTGCTCAAACTCGAAATAAAGTAGCTCGTGGGCTTAGTAGTCAAGTGAATGATTCAAACTCGAAGTAATGTAGCCCATAGGCATAATGGTAGAGTGCTTGCTCGAACTCGAAATAAAGTAGCCCGTGGGCTTAGTAGTTGAGTGAACGATTCGAACTCGAAGTAATGTAGCCCGTGGGCGTAATGGTCGAGTGAGTGCTTGCTTGAACTCGAAATAAAGTAGCCCGTGGGCTTAGTAGTCGTGTGAATGATTCAAACTCGGGATAAAGTTGCCTGTAAGCCTAATGGTCGAGTGAGTGCTTGCTCGAACTCGAAATCAAAGTAGACCGTAGGCTTAGTAGTCGAGTGAATGATTCGAACTCAAAGTAATGTAGCCTGTAGGTGTAATGGTCGAGTGATTACTTGCTCGAACTCGAAATAAAGTAGCTCGTGGGCTTAGTAGTCGAGTGAATAATTTGAACTCGGGATAACGTGGCCCGTAGGCATAATGATCGAGTGAATGCTTGCTCAAACTTGAAATAAAAGTAGCCGGTAGGCTTAGTAGTCGATTGAATGATTCGAACTCAAAGTAATGTAGCCCGTAGGTGTAATGGTCGAGTGAGTGCTTGCTCGAACTCGAAATAAAGTAGCCTGTGGGCTTAGTAGTTGAGTGAATTTTTTGAAATCGGGATATTGTGNGCTGAAGTGATAAAAAAGGCTAAAGAGCTCGAAGCTAAAGCTAAAGCCTTGGCTTCTGATGGAGATGATGATGATGATGATGATGATGGTAGCAAGAGCGGATCCGAAAATGGGGGGAGCCCGATAGAGAAGAAACCGCTCCTGAGGATGACCAGGAAGCTTAGTCCTTAATTTTTACATTTGTAATCAATCATGTAGATAATTTTGTAAATAGACAACTTTGCCGACTTGCTTCTATTTTGTGAAGACTTTATACATGCCTTATAAATGTTTTCACAAAGATTTAAACAACTTAATCAAATTTTGGATTTTGTAGCCTCTATAATCGAGCGAGTGCTTATTCAAATTTGAAGTGATGTAGCCCTTAGACTTATTAGTCGAGTCAATGATTTGAACTCGAAGTAATGTAGCCCGTAGGCGTAATGGTCGAGTGAGTGCTTGCTCAAACTCGAAATAAAGTAGCTCGTGGGCTTAGTAGTCAAGTGAATGATTCAAACTCGAAGTAATGTAGCCCATAGGCATAATGGTAGAGTGCTTGCTCGAACTCGAAATAAAGTAGCCCGTGGGCTTAGTAGTTGAGTGAACGATTCGAACTCGAAGTAATGTAGCCCGTGGGCGTAATGGTCGAGTGAGTGCTTGCTTGAACTCGAAATAAAGTAGCCCGTGGGCTTAGTAGTCGTGTGAATGATTCAAACTCGGGATAAAGTTGCCTGTAAGCCTAATGGTCGAGTGAGTGCTTGCTCGAACTCGAAATCAAAGTAGACCGTAGGCTTAGTAGTCGAGTGAATGATTCGAACTCAAAGTAATGTAGCCTGTAGGTGTAATGGTCGAGTGATTACTTGCTCGAACTCGAAATAAAGTAGCTCGTGGGCTTAGTAGTCGAGTGAATAATTTGAACTCGGGATAACGTGGCCCGTAGGCATAATGATCGAGTGAATGCTTGCTCAAACTTGAAATAAAAGTAGCCGGTAGGCTTAGTAGTCGATTGAATGATTCGAACTCAAAGTAATGTAGCCCGTAGGTGTAATGGTCGAGTGAGTGCTTGCTCGAACTCGAAATAAAGTAGCCTGTGGGCTTAGTAGTTGAGTGAATTTTTTGAAATCGGGATATTGTGGCCCGTAGGCTTAATGGTCGAGTGAATGCTTGCTCGAACTCGAAATGAAAGTAACCCGTATGCTTAGTAGTCGAATTTATCTTAACTCTGTTTGTGTAATAAATCTCCAAATAGAGGAATTTTTCTTGGATATAAGATGTCAGTAAAGAGGAGAACTTTATTTGCAAGTCACTATACACGTGTTCATGTTTCGCGCCTGGGTTCGGGCCAACTATATGAGCATGGTTCGTTTTGACCATTTGGCTCTTACAACTTTTCCTATTGGAACCCCGTTGTTGCGAAATAACTTTCTTGCATCAGAACGTGATATATTTGAAGGCTAATGCCCCCCCCCTAGTATTCAAGGTTGATTGTAAAGAGGCCTCAGATACTGTTGTATATGCAGCAAGATCATTGGTTGCCTCATTTAAAACCTTACCGAAAAACCCATTTGGGATAAAACCGGTCTAAGGAAAAAAGAGTGCAACACGTGCTTTCAAGCAAAGGATCCATCTTAGCTCTTGTTCAGACTTCTGCAGGGGTTAGTTTTGAAATGTAAATGAATATGGAAGGGTCTTACCTTAGCAGTAGTATCGTTTTAGATGTGACACATTCCAACTGCTTGATAGCTGTTTGCCGTTTAAAATGCCGAGCATGTACGATCCCTTTCCGACGTTCTCGAGAACCTGATATGGTCCTTCCCAATTTGGTCTTAGTTTTCCTTTGTTCGGATTTTGGGTATTGATGGTGAATTTCCTTAGTACTAAGTCCCCGGGCTTGAAATGGCGGAGCTTGGTTCTTCGATTATAATATCTTTTGATTCGCTGCTTTTGGGCGGCCAATTGGATGAGAGCAGCTTCTCGTCTTTCGTCTGATAATTCGAGGATACTGTTCATAGCCTCGTTGTTGGATTCTTCCAATGTGTATCGAAATCTGGTACTGGGTTCACCGACTTAGACTGGTATCAATGTTTCGAACCCATATACTAAGGAGAATGGGGTCGCCCCCGTACTAGATTTTGACGTCTTTCGATATGCCCAAAGGACTTCGGGTAGGATTTCTCTCCACTTTCCTTTAGCGTCGTTCAGCCTCTTCTTTAGGTTCTGAATGATGGTTTTGTTCGTTGATTTGGCATGTCTGTTCCCACTGGGGTGATACGGTGTTGATAATAGCCTTCTTGTTTTGTGGTCTTCGAAGAATTTCGTCACTTTGCTGCCCACAAATTGTTTCCCATTATCACATACTATTTCGGCGGGTATCCCAAATCGGCATATGATATGATCTCAGATAAAGTCTATAACTTCTTTCTCTCTTACTTTCTCGAACGCCTATGCTTCAACCTATTTAGAGAAATAGTCAATCATAAATAAGATGAATTTGGCTTTACCCGGGGTCGATGAATTCCTTCGCATCTTTTCCCATATCGATCCAATAATACCCTGCCCTGATTATTTTTCGAACTAATGGATTGGCACCGGAGTGATTCCCATAAGTACCCGGTATATCCTGGACCCAAGAATACTGCCAATGGTCCATCGAATGTCCTTCGGTATAACGTTCCATCTAAAGACACCGTGAATCGAGCATCTTTGGTCCATAGGACTCTTTAATTTTTAGGGTCCAATAGGAGCTTTCCGTCCTTTAAGTATTCAATATACTTATTTCTCCAATCCTAGGTTAAGCTTGTAGAATTTATCTCGGCGTGACCTTCTTTGATCACGGATCTCGAGAGTTGAACGACAGTCCCCGAGCTCAAGTCACCTTCCTCGACCGATGATCCCAAATTCGCAAGTGCATCAGCCTCACTGTTTTGCTCTCGTTGAACGTGCTGTAAAGTCCATTATTTGAAATCGTGCTAAGTGACACTTAGTTTGTCCAAATAACTTTGCATTCTATCCTCTCTAACTTCGAAGGTTTTTTTTACTTGACTTACCACCAACATAGAGTCACATTTGGCTTCGATGACTTCTGCTCCCAAGTTAGCTACCTCGAGACCTGCAATCATGGCCTCATACTCGGCCTCGTTGTTAGTCAACCTGGTAGATTTAATAGATTGCCTAATAGTGTTACCTGTGGGTGGCTTTAAAACTATGCCCAACCCGGACCCTTTTACGTTCGAAGCCACGTCCATAAAAAGGGTCCATACCCTCGAGGACGTACCCGATTGTACCAGGAATTCTTTATTGACTTCAGGTACCAGGGTTGGCATGAAATCGGCCACGAAGTCTGCTAAATTTTGAGACTTGATGTCCGTACGGGGTTGATATTCGATATCGTATCCACTGAGTTCGACGGCCCATTTGGCCAATAAGCCTGATAGTTCGGGCTTGTGAAAAATATTATGAAGTGGGTAAGTTGTTAATATGCATATGTGGTGACATTGAAAGTATGGTCATAACTTTCTAGAGGCGCTTATCAGTGCAAGTGCCAATTTTTCTAGGTGAGGATATCTAGCTTCTGCTTCTCCTAAGGTTCGACTTATATAATAAATGGGAAATTGCCTACCTTGCTCTTCCCGAACTAGGACACCGCTTACTGCAATTTCTGATACTCCCAAGTATAAGCAAAGTTTTTCGTCTACTTTCCGAGTGTGAAGTAGTAGTGGGCTCGACAGATATTGTTTTCAGTTCCTTCCACGCCTGTTGACATTCCGGGGTCCAAGCGAAATCGTTCTTCTTTTTGAGTAGGGAGAAATATTTGTGACTTCGATCTGATGATCTAGAAATGAATCGGCCTAGGGCCGCAATTCATCCCGTTAGCCTTTGTACAGCTTTTACGATGTCCACGATGGTGATGTCTTCGATGGCCTTGATTTTAGCAGGGTTAATCTCGATTCCCCGATTTGACACCATGAAGCCGAGGAACTTGCCCGAACTGACCCCGAAAGCACATTTTTTGGGGTTGAGCTGCATGTTGTATTTCCTAAAAATCGCGAACGTTTCCTGCAAATGGGTCAGATGGTCCTCTGCGCGCAGGGACTTAACTAGCATGTCATCAATATAAACTTCCATTGATTTACCTATTTGTTCTTCGAATATTTTATTTACTAGGCATTGGTAAGTAGCCCCCGCATTTTTTAGCTCGAAGGGCATCACATTATAACAGTATGTTCCATATTTGATGACAAATGAAGTCTTTTCCTGGTCCTTTGGGTTCATCCGGATTTGATTATACCCGGAATAGGCATCGAGAAAAGTGAGGATCTCGTGACCAGTCGTGGCATCGATCATGCGATCGATGTTGGGTAGCGGAAAAGAATCTTTGGGGCATGCTTTGTTTAAATCCTTATGGTCCATGCACATTCTAAGTTTGTTTCCTTTTTTAGGCACTACAACTATATTGGCTAACCATTCGGGATATTTCACCTCCCTAATGGACCCTATCGTGAGAAGTTTGGTTACCTCATCTTTTACGAATGCGTATTTTACCTCGAACTGGGGTCTTCTTCTTTCTCTTTTGCTTCACCGATCTGAACTTAGGGTCCAATCTTAGTCGATGCATCGTTATGTCTGGTGGAATCCCAGTTATATCTAAATTGGACCAGGCAAAACAATCAATGTTATCGATAAGAAATTGAACAAGTTTCTTCCTGAGTTCAGGGCTCAACCCTGTTCCCAGGTATACCTTTTGTTTGGGCCAGTGCTCGATTAGTGTGACTTGCTCCAATTCCTCAATTGTTGATTTGGTGGCGTCGAAGTCACCGGGAATCATGAAGGATCGAGGGACCCTCTGGTCATCATCTTTTTCGATCATCTGGTTATCTGGTTGGGTCGAATCCAATGTCTGTGATTGCTATTTGGTGTCTCGTTCTCCTTCTGAGCCCGATCCCTTTACTGACGAAGGCGAGGATATTGGTTTTACTTCCTGGACGGCGAACATTTCTTTTGCGACTGGTTGTTCTCCATACACTATTTTGACTCCTCTCGATGTTGGCAATTTGAGGACCTGGTGTAGGGTCGAAGGTACAACTCTCATGTTGTGGATCCATGGCCTTCCGAAAAGGGCGTTGTACCTCATGTCGCCTTCGATAACGTGAAACTTTGTTTCCTGGATGGTTCCGGCCACGTTTATTGGTAGAATTATCTCGCCTTTGATGGTTTCACATGCCATATTGAATCCGTTTAGAACCAGGGTTGTGGGTACGATCTGGTCCCGCAGGCCGAGCTGCTCTACGACCTTCAATCTGATGATGTTGGCCGAACTACCTGGATCAATCAGCACACGCTTAACTTTAGTTTTATTCATGAGTACGGATATTACCAGTGCATCGTTATGAGGTTGTACAAACCCTTATGCATCTTCATCATTGAAGGACAAAGTTCCTATAGGTGTGTAATCCTGAGTTCGAGATCGCTTTTCTCTCACAATCGATGTTTTAATGCGTTTAAGCACTGGTCCCTGAGGGGTATCGGCACCGCCGATGATCATGTGAATGACATGCTGTGGCTCTTCCTGCTCGTTTTGCTTTCTGAAATCCCTATTTTTAAAATGGTTCGTGGCCCTATCGCTCAAATATTCCCGAAGGTGGCCTTTGTTAAATAACCGGGCTACTTCCTCTCTTAGTTTCCTGCAATATTCCGTTCTGTGGCCATGGGTGCCATGATATTCGCACATTTGATTGGGATTCCTTTGGGCAGGATCGGTCTGCATGGGTCGAGGCCACTTAGTGTCTTTGATGCGTCTGATAGCCAACACGATGGCGAATGCATCAACGCTGAAGTTATATTCCGATAATCGAGGTGCTTCTATAGGATCGACATATTTATCAAAGCCGCTCTGGCTCATAAGTCCCCGAGAATTTTTCCCTCGATCAATCCTTCGATTGTTCCGAGAGGTATTGCATGTTGAACAATTGTTCATCCGATCTGCGACATACGGTTGATATCGGTCTCTATTCGACCTTTGTTCTCTGTCGATCTCCCTTTGGTTTTTAGTAGTTGTCCTGTTCTGATGCATGGGTCCAGACGGAGCTCCCAACTGGTCATCTTCGACCCTAACTTTCGACTGATATTGGTTGTGTATATCTGCCCAAGTTATTGCTGGATACTCGATCAAATTTTGCTTCAGCCGATGTGATGCTATCGAACATTGCTCGTTCAACCCTTGGGTGAAGGTTTGGACGGCCCAATCGTCTATGACCTGTGGTAATTCCATGCGTTCCATTTGAAATCGGGATACGAATTCCCTCAGTATTTCATTACCCCTGTGCTTTACTTTGAAGAGGTCTGATTTCCTTGTTGTAACCTTTTTGGCACCAGCGTGTGCTTTTACGAACGAATCTGCTAACATGGCAAAAGAATCGATGGAATTTGGTGGCAGATTGTGATACCAGATCATCGCTCCCTTCGAGAGGGTTTCCCCGAACTTTTTTAACAACACGGATTTGATCTCATCGTCCTCCAAAATGTTACCCTTGATGGCACATGTGTAAGAGGTGACGTGTTCGTTGGGATCCGTCGTACTGTTATATTTGGGAATTTCGGGCATACGGAATTTTTTGGGGATTGGTTTTGGGGCGACGCTCAAGGGAAAATACTTTTGTATGATTCTTTGCGAATCCAGCCCTTTTATCATTGGTGGAGCTCCAGGGATTTGATAGACCCTGGCATTGTATGTTTCTACTCTCTTGTCGTTGGCTTCGACTTGTTTTGTGAGTTCCTCGAGCAATTCAGTAATTTCGGGAGTGGTCCCCGATTCTTGCTTGTTTGATTCACTATGGTGGGCTCCGTTCTGGGGGTGATTTCTCGAAGCGAATTGGGATCTGGCCTGCTTTGTATATGAGATTGGCTCTGCAACTGAGCTTACACTACTTGTTGGGCTTGTTGCATCTCGAAGATCATACGTAAGCTGGCTCCGATTTCCCCCACGTTATGGGTGTCTCGAGCTACGGATCGAGTACTGCCCTGAATGCTTTTTTCGGTTCGGAACGCTGGTTCGCCTCAAGAGCCACTTGCGAATTGACATCTAACGGTACTTCGGCTCGAATTTCGGGTACTTCGATTCGAGCCTCAGTGCCATCATCAAGTGGCCTTCCGGCCCCGAGTACCAAGTTGTTGGTTTCATCTTGAATGCCGGCTTCGTGGTCGATAGGTAAAGCCATTGCTGATTCGAAGTTGTAAACTGGTGTGTACTGCAGATTTATATCAAACAATCACTGTTATCCTTAGCCCCACGGTGGGCGCCAAACTGTTTACTCGAAAAATCAGATAACGTTAAATTTGTGTATGGCTCTAAGGATATGTGATACAATTTGATACCAATTGTATAGAGAGATAGAAATATGTGTATTCTTGACTATGAGAATGGGAATAGTGAGCAAAAAGAATGAATAAGATAAAATAAAACAAGCACAAGGAGATATCTTTCAATATGAGAAGTGATCTTTTGTTACAGTGTTTTCGGTGTCTCTATGCTTACAAGGATTCCCCCTTTTATAAATGAGGGATCCTATTTTATTTATAATAAAATAAAGCATATAGTGGAGGACCCATAATATAGCGGTTATAACGGATCTTGTCTGTGAGCTTGATACTGGCTCGAACTCGTTATTGGGTCGAGCCCTCGGTTTTGGCTTGAGTTCGACCTTCGGGGTGGGCGTAGCGCATTTTCGGCCTCGAAGCAATGCCTTGCGGATCGATTTGGTCACGGGCTCGATAAAAGTATCGAGCCGACTCCTCAATCAGCCTTCGGCCTAGAGGCTCGTTTGTACTGTCTTCGGATCTCATCCTAAAATCCCGCTCCGGTTGCTTACCATTCGAACTCGATCAAACGTAGGAAGGTCGAAATCTATTTCGGCCGTATACAATGTATTCTCTTTATGTAAATGCCTGGTTTGCTTGTGTTAGTTGTCTATTTTCATAAGGAAAAGATTTTCCGCGACATATGGGCCTTTATTGTTGCTAATATGAAATTATCATTCATCATTATTTTCTAAATCAATGATTCGTTCACTGAAAAGATAAGATCCATTAGGACCTCGCCTGATAAAGCATCAATTACTCTGAAAAATAACTAAAACGACTACTGATTATTCTTCAATTGACAGAAAAAGCAAAAACAAAATCTAAAGAAGTAGGATACTTATTACTTCTTTTATCTATAGGAAACATCTAATTTTTTTTAATTCTTTTTATGTCATTGCAGTTCCTTTAACATCCTGTCTTCATTTTCCTTCTCTTTTTCCCTTTTTTTTTTAATTTTGCCTTTGGGATTTTGGGGTGAGGATGTTATACAGTTGACAGTAAGAGGCGGATCTAGGATTTAGTGGTTGCGGGTGCCACTATTTTATATATGCAATATACATATTACTAGCCACAAAGATCGAATAGGTAAGATGAGTCGGTTCAATTAGTTTTACGTTATCTCGATCGGGTATATTAATTCTTTTATTCGTAAACAGACAAATAAGTTCGATTTAGTTTAATTTTTTTCGCACTAGATTTAAAAATTTAACCTCTCTTGTATAAGTAAATTGCAAAACAAAAAATAAAACCCAATAACTCCTGAAAGAGCGCTTCCAAACACAGATAATTTGCTAAAAGGTTGCTTTATTTCTACAAATTCTTAATTTGACTAGATTAATTTACCTTCCTTAATTAGTTTTCGATCATATTTATCAATTTTATGACCACTCTTTGCAAAATAAAGGCTTCAATTTTTCAATCTTTGAGAATCAACTCAAAACGTCTAGTAAACAATCCATTTCGATCTTTCAAAAGTCAATAAAATACTACTCATATTTGTCACGACCCAAAATCCAACCAGCGGTGATGGCAGCTAACCCAACCCACTAGGTAACCCAGTCAACACAATTTAAATGAGATTAATAAGAAAATCAATGATAAATTAAATGATCTTTTATACAATAACCCAAGACTGGTAGTACGAATCATTAGCTTCTAAGACTTAAAATTTACAAAGCTGGTACGAAATAAATACATTATCTACTCGGAATATGCATAACTCATCTACAAATCTAAAGCTATCAAGGACAGGTGACAGTCATGACCGAAACGCAGGTACATCTTCCATGCCAGCTCCCGCCGTACTGTCACGACCCTAAACCAACCCGTCGTGATGGCACCTATCATGGTACTAGGCAAGCCGACTATTCAGACATTTCCAACACTTAAAAGAAATGTTGAAAGATACTAAAACAATTTAAATAAAGGTAAATCTCTAAAACAGGATAGAAAATCATAATTCAATACATAATTCTTCCCAAAACCGTGGTATCACTGACTACATGAGAATCTACGGATTAACAAGGTTTAGTACACTATCCGGAAGTAAAAACGGAATAAATAAACTGAAAGATAAGGGAGAAGGGTCAAGGTATGCGAACGCCAAGCAACTACCTCGATGATCTCCGAAGGTATGGCCTTTGCAAATCAACAACCGCCGAAACCGGAAGTACCTGAATCTGCACGCGAGGTGTAGGGTGTAGCGTGGGTACAACCAACTCAACAATAACAACAACAACAACAACAACAACAACCCAGTATAATCCGACTAGTGGGGTCTGGGGAGGGTAGTTTGTACGTAGACCTAACCCCTACCTTGGGGTAGAGAGGATGTTTCCGATAGACCCTCGGCTCCCTCCCTCCAAGAACTCCCGACCTTGCTCTTAGGGTGACTCGAACTCACAGCCTCCTGGTTGGAAGTGGAGGGTACTCACCACTAGAGCAACAAATCAATAAGTAACAAATCCAATCTTTGGACTGAAATTACTGACGAGTTCAATTATTACAGTCCACTTTCATTATTTAACAGTACGGAAAGTTACAGAAAATATAACAAGGATATCTCAGATATTTGTATTCTATAAGTGAAGGTACAAGAAGTTTAGACATGCTTTCAACAAGAACTTAGACATACTTTCAGATTTCACAACAAATTTTAACACATAACAGGGCAGATCCAACCCAAATGCAAGTAAACAGGGCAGATCCAACCCAAATGCAAGTAAACAGGGCAGATCCAGCCCAAATGTCATAACTTCTAGCATTGCGCCCACTGTGGATGTGCAAACTCTGGAGGGGATGATCCAGCCCAAGCGCTATAATAAGCCAAATCTTGGCATGAATCAATAAATCTACTGCGGCGTGCAGCCTGATCCTATAAATACTACTCACAATAGGTCTTCGGCCAATAACTTCTCCAGTCTCTCGGGCTCACCAAAATAGTAATATTCAGCCCACGAATGATGATATGATAAAACAAATAAAGACAACAGAGACTGAAACATAATAAGCAACCAATAGGTGTGACTGAGTACAATTTGACAGATTAGGCAACTAGTTCACCAGCAAGGTACGACCACTGTGGGTCCCAATAGTACCATCATATAGCCTAAGCAGAGTTTCTAACATGATTGAAAACTCAATAGATCTAGCACATGGTGAAAATACGGGTAACAACAAGAATTAACAACTATTCAGTTCCATGGAATCGACCAAGTTATAATTCATACGGTGCACGCCTACATGCCCGTCACTTAGCACATGCGTCATCTCAACACCAATCACATAATACGAAATTCGGGGTTTTACACCCTCAGAACCAAGTTTAGAAGTGTTACTTATCTCAAACCTTGCAAATCTCTACTCCAGCACGCCCTTTCCTCGCGAATCGACCTCCAAATGCCTAGAATCTGGCCACAATTAGTTTGATACAATCAAGACAAGCTAAAGGAACAAGTTCCATGTGAAATTACTAAGCTTTTAATTACAAGTCAAAAAAGTTCACTCAAAATCCGGCCCCCAGGCCCACGTCTCGAAATCCAATAAAAGTCACAAAACTCGGAAGCACATTCAACCACGAGTCCAGACATACCAAATCTACCAATGTCCAACACCAAATCGATACCCAAATCCCCAATTTAAACTCTCCAAATCCCTAGCCTCAAACCTCCAAATTACACCTCAAAATAACACAATCTAGGTGGGAAATTTAATGAGGAAACATAAAAATTGAATAAATTTAACCACAAGTGACTTACCTCAAGAAACCTCTTAGAAATCGCCTTAGACCGAGCTTGAAATGTTTAAAATGGTAGAAAACACAGAACTCTCATTTTTAAAACACTTCCCAGGCCTCCTCGCACCTGCGACAACTTATCCGCTTCTGCGGTATCGCGGAACGTACACAGTAACATCAGCTCCAATATTTGCACGCAAGGTGCATTGAAGGTTTTTCAAGTTCTTTAAGTTTGGTTTGGAGTAATCTTTAATGTTATTGAGGTCCGTTTGGAATTCTGAGCCTGGAAATATTTTCGTATGGTGATTTATGACTTGCACACAAAATTTACTATCATTCCGAGCTGATTTGATAAGAATAGGATGCGCGGAAGTGCTTTTAGAAGTTTTTGAGTTTGATGTTAAATTCATGCGTTTTGGGTGCCCGATTCATGGAATCTGATTTTATTTTGGTGTTTCGATCATGCGAGCAAGTCCGTATTATGTTGTGGGATACGTTAGTGTAATTGAATGTGGTCCAAGGGGCCCCGGGTGCAAATCGGATTGGAATCGGACTATGTTTTGGACATGGGGGACTGCATGAGGCTTCAGATCTGGTGCAAACGCACCTGCGTGGAAAGAGCCGTGTGCAATCGCTCCTGAATCAACTTTACCTTTTCCAAGGCATCCTTCACTAAATTAGTGCCATATAACCTAGCCTCGCCAGGCTCAAATCATCCAAAGGGTGAGCGACATTGCCGACCATATAAAGCGTCGAACACAACCATCTCATGGCTGGAGCAGGTTGGTCGCGGGTGCGAGCCATTTTCCGCATTTGCGCGCCCGCAAAAGTGATCGAGGCTCCGCAGATGCGGACTTGGGTTGGGTGGTTGTGGGTCACAGAAGCGGAAGGAAACTGCATAAGTGGATCCATAGAAGCAGAAGAAGTTCGCAAAAGCGGCTCCCCATCCGCAGAAGCGAGGAAGCTTGAGGCAGTGGGGGATCATAGGTGCGACCTTGTGACCTCACCTACGGTTTCGCTGATGCGATCAAGTGGCCGCAGGTGTGGAAGTCGCTGGGAAGTGATGGTTTTTAATACGCGACTTCGGCCCTTTTTCCACATATGTTTATTTGATCTTTGGAGATTTTGAGAGCACTATAGAGGGGGATTCTTATCTACAATACAAGGTAAGTAAACTCCACCCAGTTTCATGTTAAATACGCGGATTTTAAATAGATTGAACATGAAAAATTTATGAAACTTGTGGATTTGTGAAGAACCAAGGGTTTTGGTAAATTTGGTATTTGATCACGAATTTGGTGGTGGAAATGGGAGCAAATTATATATTTGAGTTCAGGAGTTCATGGGTAACAATTATATTCGACAATTTCCAGAATCCGGCACGTGGGCCCGGGGGTGAATTTTATTAATCTTCCAAATTGAGTTGGGTAGCTACTATAAAAGCTAAAATATGAACTTTTGATCATATATTTACTAGTTTATATGACTTTTGATTAGTTTCAGAGTCCTCGACGTCGTTTGAAGGGGTGTAGTGAGGTTGGAAAGCTGGATTGAGGAATTGGGATCGAGGTAAGTCTCTTGCCTAACCTTGTAAGAGGGAGCTTATCCCCTTAGGCATATTGTCGTTATGTGATACTTGTGTGGAGAGCTACGTACGTACGAGGTGACGAGAGTCCGTACATAGCTATATTTCATGATATGTCCGAGTAGACTTAGATTCACATCATGCTTTTAATTGTACTGTTTATGCCTATCATGTGTATTAATTGTCTTGATTAGAGCTGAAACTGGGGATTTGAATTGGAATTATTGACTTAGATTCTTATTTCAGAAAATTGGGGAATACGTAATAAATTAAGAAAAATCCATGTCTTCTCGCCTCGCAAGTACTTTCACGAGTGAGGTAAATTTCTCTACTCTAATGGGATCGGGTTGTTCGCCTCGGCAGTATGATAACACCACTCTTATGGTATCGGACCATTCGCCTCGGCAATATGATAACATTATTCTTATGCGATCGGGCCGTTCGCCTCGGCAGTACTGAATACCACTATTCTTTTGGGATTGGGCTGTTCGCCTCGGCAATTTCGTGCTTAATAATCGAAACGGGTTCCGATTTGGGTATAATTGATTTAGCGCCTTCACGGCCAGTTATGATATGTTAGTAATGTGATACAGACTCCTAATTTTATTTATTTTAGTTGCTCTTACTTACTTCCTTGATACTTGTTGTATACTCATCATGTCTACTTTATGCACTTATATTATTATTATTATTATTTTACCTCTAGTAAGTGTCAAGTCGACCCCTCGACTAGATACTTACTGGGTACGCGTTATTTTCTGAATTCACGCTATATTTCTGCACTAATGTGCAAGTACTGAGACATGTACTACCAGTGGTCATGCAGGCACGTAAACGATCATTCTGGGATTTAGTGGTGAGCTACTTGCCTTGTTACGAACTGCAGCACCGGAGTCTCCCTCTACCTTATTTACTTTTATGTCTATTACTTTCAGACAGTAGTTGTAGTAGTTTTGTATATTTCCTAGATTGTTCATGCACTTGTGACGTCGGATTTTGGGGGATCTTTAGCATTTATGTATTGTTGTATTTATCTTTTCTTTCACCACTATAGATGTTCTTATTATGATGGTATTATGTTTCAAATAAATGTTATGGTTGCATGAAGTCTAGTTTAAACTATTCTTTAAAAAAGGAAAACTTCCATTCTAAAAATGTTAAAAAGGGGTAAACAAATAGTAATTTCACTTGTGGGCTTGCCTAACTGCGGTGTTAGGTGCAAACGCAGCCTATTATGAATTAGGGTCATGATATTGAACATGAGTTTATCAAAAGAAATGTGTTTTTCCCAATTTAATACCTCATATAAGACTTTTCATTTATCAGTTAGCATGAGAAAAATGCATCTCTACGCCTACATGTCAAATATACATGTCAAGTAATCGAATGTCGTGTCACTATCTAGCACGAGAAAGGTACACCTCTATGCCTACATGTAAAATATGCATGTCAAGTAATCACATGTCATGTCACTCTCTAACATGAGGAAGGTACATCTCTATGCCTACATGTCAAGTAAACATGTCAAGTAATCAGTTTCACAGTGAACTCATTAACTACACACAGTCTTAGTACACTCAAGGTGCCTAGCTCAAAAGCCCGTTTCATAACCGTGGATCAATAAAAATAGCCACACTTAGCACTGTGTGGGTGCCTAGCATAACTTCCCATCATCGAGCAAATTGTGCTTGCGCCCACTGCTGGCATGTCAGACTCCTGAGGGGCGGATCCTACCCAAGAGCTAATCATAATCACTTCGCCGAATAGTGGGATCTGGTGCACGCGTAGCCTCAAATCCGTAAAGCTTAGCCCAGTGTGGGACCTGGCATATGCGTCACCTCAATATCAATATAACCGTTGTAGTGTGCAACCCGATCCAAATACCCAAATCAATATGGCTTTATGGCCCACATCAGTCAATAATCCGTTAAAATCTCAATCAGACACCTTACATAAACACAATCCAATTACAATCACGGAATAACACAATATGTCTCAAATACAGTTCAAACTCATGTCGCGTACGAGGACACCAATAACATATGAGAAAACATATCAAAAGTGCTCAGAAACCAAGATATAACATGCAGATGTAACTATCATGACTGTATAGTATGACTACGGCCAAGGCAAATAGCTCAGCATGGCGAAACTAGCCCTATCATGTCTCAAACAATTGAACAAGTAGCCTAGGCATGATTTATAGCATGAATAATATCCCATGTAGTCACATAAATGGAGAAAATATGATATCAAAGAAGCATGATCGCGAAACAATTAATGCATATAATAGCCTAAGAACTACCCGTATCATGAATACCTCGGTGCACACAACTGCGACCGTCATCTATCACCTGTGTCTTCCCAACACCTCTCATATAACATAGTTCCTAGGTTAAATACCCTCAAATCCAAGTTTAGATATGTTACTTACCTCGAACAAGCCAAATCTGATACCGAACAAGCGGAAAAAAACTCTAAGAGCACCATCCTGCATAAATCAACCTCCGAACGGCTCGAAACTAGCCAAAAGCAACTCAAAAACATCAAATAATGTCAAAGGAGCCAAACCCAATCGATAAAGGTCAAATCATTAATCGAACGCTCAAAGTCAACCAAAAAGTCAATCCCGGGCTCACATATCGGAACTCGACAAAACTCACAAATGCTGATAACACATTCGAATACGAATCCAACCATACTAATTTCTCTCAAATCCGAATCTGAATCGATGTTCAAATCTCAAATATTCAATTTAGCAAAGTGTAGAAAAACACCCTCAATTTCTTTTTTAAAATCATTAATCAAATGCCAAAATCGAAGATGGAATCACTGAATATAATCAAAACTGAGTAGAAAATACTTCCCAATCCATCTAGTGAATATATCTTCCAAACTTGCCCTAATCCGAGCTCCACAACCCAAAATATGATAAAATGAGCAAGGCCTTCGAAATAGAGTACTTTATACACTGCTCAAGGTACATTCTTCGCAAATGCACAAGAACCATCACGTTCGTGATGAACAACAAAAATGCACTGCCACAAAATGCCTTACACCTTCGCGACACTACCCACGCGAACGCGATGCCCACAGATTCTACACTATGTGAATGCGACACGCGTCTCGCGAACGCGAAGAAGGATCCTCCAGCTCCCAGCTTACTAGCGCGAACGCGACCTCACTAATGCGAACGCGAAGCTCAAGCTCCACAGTCTCTGCGAACATGAATTAATACTCGCGAATGCAATGGGATAAACAGCCCAGTCCAAATTTCCTCAATGCGATCGCGAGCCTAGCTCCGCGATCGCGATGCTCTGCAGAGACACTAGTAATCAGAAATACAAAATCCATCTGAAATGATCCGAAATTCACCCTAGCCCCTAGGGACCCTATCCAAATATGCCAACAAGTCTCAAAACATAACACGGACCTACGCGAGGCCTCAAATTGCCACGACCCCATTTTCTCTCAGTAGGATGTCATGATAGCACCTAGTCTCTACGACTAGGTAAGCCTAACATTCGATAATAGTTTGACAGAAATAATTAACAGAATTATTAAAACAAGACTAATAAACTCGTATAATATCCCAAAATAGAATCTCAACAATACACTTTTCAAAGCCGGTGGAACTGAGTCATATGCTCTACAGAGTAAGCTAAAATGTATACTACATCACTGTATGAATTAAAATACAACAGGAAGTAAAGAAAAAGGAAGGTGATTCAGAGGCCTGTGGGCGTGCAGCAGGTATACCTTGAAGTCTCCAAGAACAGCAACTCAAATCAACTCTAGTGTCCGGCATGGGTAGACGTACCTGGATCTGCACAAAAGATGTGCAGAAGCGTAGTATGAGTACACCACAACGGTACCCAGTAAGTATCAAGCCTAACCGCGGTAAAGTAGTGATGAGGCTAGGTCAAGACACCTACTAGGATATAAATAAACGGTATGAAAACATAATAAGGATAAATAATGGAAGGTGGAGAAATAACTGATATGAAACTAATCAATAGCATGAACTAACACCGGAATTGTAAGCATGGAAATAACATAAATAAATCGATTAAAGGGAACCATAATAATCATATACGGACAATGATTGGTAGAACAAGGAAGAACAAACAACAAGAAATGTTCCCACCAAAACTCTTTAACACATGCGATAAACAACAATAATCACAACGAGGTACCGCCTCCTGTACAATAAGAATCACAACCCAGGTACAGCCTTGTATTCATACTTCACATCTCAATCACAATCTTTCCTTATACCGTCGCATGAGACTTATAATTAAATAAGTTTTGAAAATAGTTTTTTTCGAAATAGCTAAATGCACTTTAGCCCACCTTTTGACGCCGTGTGGCTTCACGTGATTCCCTTATAAGAAACACGCACATAAGTGCCGCCGCATGCATATTAACCCCTAGCCTTATACCGCTGCATGAGCGTTAATATCACATCACAATAACAACTCGCACCACAAGTGCCCATATATTACAACTTGCCAACAATCAAAAATATTAATGTTTCCACAATAATATCCCATGGCTTCACAATAACGTGTACAAGAATATCAACGATAAAAATTAATGCAAAATTCTCAACAATAAAGATATCTCAACAATTGACAACTTCTCCTCAAAGTGACACGGCTTTCACAACTTCAACACCAATAACTCAACAATGAGAAACATAATGTGGTACCACGAACTAAATACGAATAACACACAATGGAAGAGATAACATGACTTCAAATAAGGATAATAGCAACGAAAGAGATAACTTGTAACAATGAATTCAAATAGTGATAATCAACAATGAAAGAGATAACACATACAATGACTTCAGGTAATGATAATCAACAATGAAAGAGACAACATGTAAAAATAAAAGGGGCGACAAGTTCAACTAAAGCATGAGAGTAATTTATCAAGTAGGATGTAGAACAAGTGTTAAACATTTAAGGCATGTAAGGATAGACTAACACAAGTAAAAATGGATTGACTATGAGAATTTAGAACATGATATGACATTTCAATTAAAGCATGGAAATAGTCTAAGTAGCTAAACTGGTCAACTACCACATACAACCCGTGTACCCACTCGTGACCTTACGTACACGGCCTTCACATAGCACAAATGAATTAATCAATACAAATCCTAAGGGGTAGTTCTCGCACACAAAGTTAGGCAAGATACTTACCTCAACTAGGCCAATTCAACTCTTTGAAATAGCTTTTTCCCTAAAATTCGCCTCCACACGACTCAGATCTAACCAAAATCGCCTTATTATCATCTAACAATGCAAGAGAAATCCATTACAATAAACAACACTAAGATCATTACACTTTTTCCAAAAAGTCAATAAAAGTCAACCCGAGGCCCGCCCGGTCAAAATCAGAGTTTTATGGTAGAGTCCGACTACCCATGACACCACAAGTTCATATATGTGATTAGTTTCAAAATTCGAGTCCAAATCGACTCTCAAAACTCAAATTCTTATTTTTCAAAAACCTGACAAAATATCACAAATTTGCACTTTGATTCACATGATTTTGATGTTACAATCTAAGATATATTGATGGAATATGATTAGAAATAGATTAAAATCACTTATCCAAAGTTTGTAGATGAAAATTCACTCTCCAAGTCGCGTCCTACAAAGTCTAGGGTTCTACAAAATGAGAGAATGTGTTGCAAATCCTGTCTTCCAGCCCTGTATACCAGTTGCAGTTGTCGCATTTGAGAACCCTTGCAATTGCGGACTAGGGCTCGCATTTGCGAACCCTAACAGCCTCATGCATCATAGCAATTATGACAAGAGGCTTCGCAATTGCGAAGCTGGACATAATCGCAAAAGCAAGCCATTATTTGCAAATACGAACCTAGCTAAACTCCTGCTGACTTCGCAAATGCGAAGGTGTAGTCGCAATTGTGACATTTGAGCCCCCACTGCCACCTTCGCAATTGCAAGGCAGGTGCTCGCAATTGCGATAACTGAGCACCAGCAACACCGGCAACTCATTTTCAGTTCAAAACCATTCTGATACATGTCCGAAACTCATTCGAGCCCTCGGGGCTCCAAACCAAATGCCCACACAAGTCTAAAAACATCATATGAACTCGCTCACATGATCAAAACGCAAAAATAACATCTAAAACTACGAATCGAACACTAAAATGCATAAATTTTAAAGTAAAGTTCAAGAATCTCTAGAATTACAACTAAACTGAATCCTATCAAATCAACTCCAAATGATACCAAATTTTACAGATAAGTTCTAAATAGCATAACGGACCTATTCCAAGTCCCAAAATCATATTCTGGACTCGATAGCTAAAGGTCAACCTACGGTCAAACTTTTCAATTTCAAATTGCCAAATTTAGGCAAAACAACACTAACCAATCTAAAGGGGTAACGGGGTGCAGCTATACAAAATGATCGATCGGGTCGTTACATAAATCACACATAACAACATCAACACCAAGAATCACACCTCAAATCAATATTTATGAACTTTTGAACTTTCAACTTCCAAAACGCATGTCGAACCATATCAAATTAACTCGGAATGACCTCAAATTTGGCACACAGGTTCCAAATGACATAACGAACATACTTCAACTTCTGAAACAACAATACGGACTAGATAATATCAAATTCAACTCCCGGTCAAACTTATGAACTTTCAAAGCCTTAAAATTGCCAACTTTCACCAAATAGTGCTAAAACCTTCTAGAAACATCCAAATGCAAATCTGGACATACGTCTAAGTCCAAAATCACTCCTCGGTCTAACCAAACCTTCAAAACTCCGATCCGAGGTCAATTACAGAAAAGTCAAACTTGGTCCACTCTTCCAACTTAAAGCTTTCCAGTTGAGAATCATTCTTCCAAATCAGTCCCAAATCTCCTGAAAACCAAAGCCGACGATTCACACAAGTTATAATACATCATATGAAGCTACTCAAGACTTCTAACTGCTGAACATAATGCAAATTCTCAAATCGACCGGTTGGGTCGTTACATTGTCCTCCACTTAAATATGCGTTCGTCTTCGAATGTACTAAGAGTCGTTCCAACGCTATCTAATCACTATGTAAACTTTCCATGAACATATCCGGGGGTGATCCCATGTCACCCCAATCCATGAAAGTCCATCAACTCAACATAACCGGAGATTCTTCCTTTAACCTTAGTCCATAAACCCAATTCTCACATCCATACATTGTATAAGTCTGAAGAAGCGTGTATCAAAGTCATAACCATAACCGAAGATGAAATCACATGGTATACCACATAACTCATATGCTCATGGCAATAACTTCCGATCACCATAGCTGCTCAATAACAAATCCGGTATTAGTAACAAACCTCATATCAAATAAAACCTTGTCCAAAACCTTCGTACGCTGCCAACGATGAAAGAAACAAGTATGAACTCATAACCACTCATTAGATTATCAACTTGTGGGGCTCCCCCACCCGATGAGAACCACAGCCAAATTCTGAGCTGACTAGTGGCATTATCCTTCCAAACATATTGTAATCAAATCCGATAGCACTCGTTCCGAGTCCAATGACCTCATTTCATCAGTACAAGATGCTCTACTGACGTGCCACACCAATACTACCTAAGACACAAACCGTGCAATCCATGCACCAATAAGCGACAACTTATATGTACCCAAAAATGGAAAATTACTCAAATGAGAGAACCGTCTCGCAATCTCAATAGATACCACCACAAGCGTAATGCTAGGAACCCATCATCCAAAGGAGAACAAAAACACACGAAATCAACACAAGAGATCATATCCCAACATAACTCCGCCGCGATGCGTATCCCAATCCAAACACCGGTCCACATGAAATACCTCGAGCCATAATGCTCGAAATCAAGAACCATATGCAAATCAACGACACACGAAGATCATGACCATAACCATAGAGAAACGGATAGCACTATATACCACAAACAGGAAAAACTATAACCATGGCACAACCAACAATTCATCACCCCAAGAACATCTTGCTCAAATTCCGCCACAAGGCCCAAACAGAAATATATCATATGTGCCAATAACCAACACACCATAACAAATCATAGCATAGAAGAGTAACACATAGAACATAACAAGCACGAATAAGATCAAATTCAACCGAATGATCCACCCCTCAACAATTGCCATGCTAAGTCAACAAATCCGATCCGGTGTAGAATTCATATCCTCATCAGACCTACCAATGGGCCCCTAAATCAACTCCGTTCATCCATAAATATATAAATAACCCTCCAAAAGTCCACAATAACCTAACTATAACACATACTATTAGTTGTCTAACTTTGACCATACCTTCAGCGACCGCAACCAAGGAACAATCTGCCTCTGAGAACTCCCAGGCTCTAAATCCCTAAAATACATGAATCACCATATATGATCCCAACTCAACCACTCTAATGACCAACACATTCTTCATACATAATCATTCCATGAGAAATACTTCCATAATTCTTTCGAGCCACATAGAAAAATCTGAAATCAACAGTCGATCAACCAAGTGAGTATCGCAATACCAATGAAGCATTTGTAAGTCAAAGCACAAGGTGCCTTCTAAAATGCGCACTCTTCTCAGGTGATACCAGATAGTGCCCGCATCCTTCTAAACATTTGAGAGTCGATGTTGTCTGAAATACATGACCTTCCCTTCAAAACTGAATAGTAACCTTGTACATGAAAACCTCAATCCCACACGTCGCACCGCATCTATCATGCCATCATAAGAAAAGTACGAGAATCTCACTAACAACTCTGAAGCACCAGCAGCATACATACTCCATCAGCCAGAAACCTACCACTAGACCCCATCCGCGAGATAATCACAACACGTGACATACCCCATATACCTGTAGAAAATATCCATCTCAAGCCGGGGTCGACACCGTCGATAACTCTTCCAAACCCATATGCACATAACCAAGCCATCATAACTAAGTCCCTTTAACTCAACCAAGTTACACAGGTTGCCAAAACCCAAGAGTATTGCCATAAAACATCGGTAAAACCACACCACACAAAACCAATAGAACCCAAGGAATCGATCATTTCCATTACTATGCCGATCTAAACCACTACCCAGCTGACCTATTTCTTCAAGTTCCTCGCGACTTGCCTTCAAGATAACACTCCTCATTGCCATTACACTAAGATACTTAGCCCAACGCTCACCACAAGATATCCTAGCATGAAACCACATCGCCCTAAAACCCATAAGCCATTGTGTTCACTCTTAAGTATCCAAAAATACCGCATCTGAGATAGCCACTGTGAAGAGAGTTTATGTGAATTTGAAACTATTTTCTTTACTTTCCGATACTGAAATGTAGAATCCATAATGATATAGAAATACCACAAGTATCGACAACATCCAATGAAAATCTCAGATCTTAGCAATTTACAAATTCAAAAATTTCTCAAATACCACATATGAATCATGAACTCATTGGAACTTTCTCGGGAGTCATCCACCCTACTATAATCTCAAATGCACTGCCAAAACGAGCCGAACGACCTGTGCTCCATTAGCACCCAAACACCTAAAGAAGTACTCCACATCTCTAAGATACCAAGTCAATCCCTACTCCATGCACACTACCTCCACCACAAATAACAAACCCAAAACATTTCAAGATTTCCATATATCTGCAGAGTGTAATACATCGTGCATCCAGAAATTTCCTTACTTGAGTCTTCGTTGAAATCAACATATTCAAGTTATAACTGATCCACAAGTATGCCTTACACCAAAACTAATATAACACATAACCAATCAATTATATCGTTGATAGCAGATTCCCCCTACTTGGCTCGAAGCCATAGAACAAAATATTCGATAACCCACAATACCCTTGCTCTATTACTGCCATAATCCCACATTGTAATTCAACTAAATCCTTCATAATCTCATGTAACACAAATCATAAAATGCCTCAAATCACCTACTAAGCTCACATTCATCCTTGTGACAGTCGAGTCAACTTCCTCAAGCAATCTAAACTCAAATTGCTACACATATAACTCACTGGTAGAAAGAAACTCTCCATATAATCATCATAAGAATCAAACAACCTCAGAACATCCCGCAGGAGATAACCCACCTGTTTAGTCTCAAACTAGCATCTCCTTATGCCCTACCAAAGTCACAACCACTATGCATTCACTAAATCTTCCCGAGTCTAAGCTCATCAACAAAACATAAGAATCCACTTCCTCCCACAATGAACAACATGAAAGATCCCTCAACACACTCATAACTCGAGACTATACAACATATCAAGACAGAAATCAAGCACCCAATAGTCCTTTTCACATCTCAAGCAACTCTTCTCATCAAGTCTTAGCCATCTGAACACATCTCGCAGTCACATCATACTCATCATATAGCTATCCAATCACTCACCAAGCAATAAATCCCACTCCTAAGGACAGTACCAGACATATAAGTCCAAAAGCACATGCTTACATAACTGAAACTATCGAGCCTAAGCTGTGGTCTAAACTTGGTATCAAGTCCTCCAGAATGGCCCATCACCAAAACACAGAAAACACATCTCGTACCTCATCCATGGAAATCACAAGTCGTCGATGCACAGCTAATACCGAGCACTCATATAATATACTAGTGGAAGGAATTCAACGAGATACACTTCAAGCTGAATCAATGACGCATGATAAGGAAAGAAAGATGGGAATTTTATCCTAGATTCCCAGTAGTCTCTCAAAGATAGGTATGAACGTCATCATACCAATCCTCAAGACTCTATTAGACATTTGCTCATGACTCATAGAACCTATAAACCTAGAGCTTTGATACCAACTTGTCATGACCCAAAATCTAAACAGTCGTGATGGCACCTACCCAACCAGCTAGTTAAGCCAACTAATCGTTAACACAATCCAAATGAGATTAATAAGAAAATTAATGATAAATTAAATGAACTTTTATATAATAACTCAAGGACTGGCAGTACAAATCATGAGCTTCTAAGACTTAGAATTTACGAAACTGGTACGAAATAAATACATCATCTGCTCGGAATATACCTAAATAGATCTGCAAATCTAAAGCTACCAAAGACAAGTGGCAGCTATGACCGAAATACATGTATATCTTCCGTGCCAACTCCCGCCGTACACAGCAACATCAGCTCCAAGATCTGCACGCAAAGTGCAGAAGTGTAATATGAGTATAACCGACCCCATGTACTCAATAAGTAACAAACATAATCTTAGGCTGAAAGCAGTGACAAGATCGTAAGGCAATCAGAGTCCAACATCAATTGCCAATAACAGTTCATAATAGTATAGTGAAGACAATAAAGGTATATAACTCAGGAGATGTAATACCCAGCTCGTTCACAAATACGGAAATATAGACATGCTTTTCAAGTATAATAGCCCCAGTATAAATCTTACCGCTGAAATCAATTAAACATGAGTTTATCAAAAGAACTGTGTTTTTCCCAATTTACAACCTTAGATAAGACTTTTTATTTACCAGTTAGCATGAGAAAAATGCATCTCTACGCCTACATGTCAAATATACATGTCAAGTAATCAAATGCCATATCACTATCTAACACGAGAAAGGTACATCTCTATGCCTACATGTCAAATATACATTTCAAGTAATCAGATGTCATGTCACTGTCTAGCATGAGGAAGGTACATCTCAATGCCTACATGTCAAGTAATCGGTTTCGCAGTGAACTCATTAAGTACACACAGTCGTAGAACACTCCAGGTGCCAGGCTTAAAAGCATGTTTCATAACCGTGGATCCATCAAAATAACCACACTTAGCACTATACGAGTGCCTGACATACCTTCCCATCATCGAGCACGTGTATATAACATTGTGTCTTATACCGCTACTGGCATGTCAGACTCTGGAGGGTCGGTTCCTACCCAAGCACTAATCATAATCACTTAGCCCAATAGTAGGTCATGGTGCACACATAGCCTCAAATCAGTATAACGTAGCCCAATGCGGGGTGTGGCATATGCGTCACCTCAATATCAATATAACTGTTGCAGCGTGCAACCCGATCCAAATACCCAAATCAATATGGATCTATGGCCCACATAAATCAACAAACCGCTCGAATTTCAATATGTATATACCTCACAGAAACACAATCCAATTAAAACATGGAATAACACAATATGTCTCCAAAATAGTTCAAATTAATGTCACGTACCAGGACACCAGTAACATGTGAGATAGCATATCAAAAGTGCTCAGAAACCAAGATATAACATACAGATGTAACTAGCGTGACTGTACATTATGATTACGACCAAGGCAAATAGCTCAACATGGCAAACATAGCCCTATCATGTCTCAAACAATTGAACAAGTAGCCTAGGCATGATTTCTTTCATGAATAATATCCCATGTAGTCACATGAATGGATAAAACATGATATCAAAGAAGCATGATCACAAAACAAGGAATATAATAGCCTAAGAACTACTCGTATCATGAATACCTCGGTGCACGCACCTGTGCCCATCACCTAGCACGTGTGTCTCCCCAACACCTCTCATATAACATAGTTCCTCGGGTTAAATACTCTCAAATCCAAGTTTAGATATGTTACTTACCCCGAACAAGTCAAATCCAATACTGAGCAAGACGAACAATACTTTTTAAGTGCCATCCCGCATAAATTGACCTCCGAACGACTCGAAACTAGCCGAAAGCAACACAAAAACATCAAATAATTCCAAAGGAAACAAACTCAATCGATAAAGGTTGAATTTTTAATCAAAAGCTCAAAGTCAACCAAAAGTCAAACTTGGGCCCGCACCTCGGAACCTGACAAAACTCACAAATTCCGATAACCCATTCGAATACGAATCCAATCATACTAATTTTACTCAAATACGACCCGGAATCGATCTTTAAATATCAAATATTCAATAAAGAAATGTTTAGACAAAAATCCGCATTTTCTCTTTTGAAATCATCAATCAAATGCCAAAATCGAAGATGGAATTACGGAATATAATCAAAATCGAGTAGAAAACACTTACCCCAATCCATGTGATAAAAATCGCTTCCAAAATTGCTTACATCCAAGCTCCCCAACTCAAAATGTGAAGAAATGAGCAATGCCTTCGAAATAGAGTATATTATACATTACTCCAGGTACATTCTTCGCGAATGCGGATGAACCATCGCGTTCGCGATGAAAAAAAAAATGCACTGCCATAAAATGCCTTATGCATTCGCAACACTATCCATGCGAACATGATGCCCACAGACGCCACACTACGCGAACGTGACACGCGTCTCACAAATGCGAATAAGGATCCTGCAGCTCCCAGTTTACCAGTGCGAACGCGACCTCACCACTGTGAACGCGAAGCTCAAGTTCCACACTCTCTACGAACGCGACTTAATACTCGCGAACGCAATGAGATAACAATTTTAGTAAAAATTTCCTCTACGTGATCGCAAGCCTAGTTCTGCAATCACGATGCTCTGCAGAGACACCAACAATCAGCAATACAAAATCCATCTAAAATAATCTGAAACTCATCTGAAACTCACCCGAGCCCCTCGGGACCCTGTCCGAATATGCCAACAATTCCCAGAAAAACAACACGGATCTACTCGAGGCCTCAAATCACACATAACTGTTAGAACATGCGAAGCGGAAACAAGCATTCAATTCAAGCATCACATATATGTAAACTAGACAATAATATAATTACGGGATTAGGACCCACTAACCTCTTGAAAACGTTGCACATGTCCTCCTCAGAGCAATAATCCAGGGGTGCAGTCTTCTGCTATGGTCCTAGTAAGACCTAGGGCGAATTTGATTTGAGTGGGTAATAACAATACAGCTCTAAAAGTAAGTCATTGGGTGAAAACTGTCTTCCTTATGTAGACTCGTTTTTCAGCCAAAGAGGGATCCAAAAACGTGTAGGATTCTGCTTGTGCAAGTAGAATTCTACTCTAACTCTACAGGATGACTTTTCTCCCAAGTCTCTTCTTTTACCCAAGTCAGTCTAGGTTTTACTAGGTATAGCAGGGACCACAGAAATAGTAAGAGGCTACCAATTATTGCATAATTAGAAAATTTGAATTAATTAATTCCTACTATAATTAATTACAGTTTATTCTACTAAAAACTGCAATTGAACTCCTCAATATTAATTTCAAAAATTCACTAACACTTATTTTAACTCCCCATGTTAAGATCACAAATACTAGTTAATTAAATTAAATCACTAACAATTTAATTTAATCAACTAATTAAATCTTATATAATTCCCCTTAAACTATTTCATGTGACGGATGCAAAATCTACCTGCCGAGTTTTCACATAAAAACTTATAAGCTTATATAAAGGGGTATCATCAAACTCAAAGCTGAGTCATGAATTCTATCAACTAATTATTATTTCACAAATGTTATTCGTTATTGTCCAATCTATTTGGCATACACTAACTCTGAATAGAGTTGTACCTTTTGATAAATCAAAACAATAAACAAATCACATTGATCATAATAATTATATCAAGATTAGGAGTATAAACTCATTTAATGAATTAGAGAAATTGTTTTATATATATTCAGTACAAAAATATCTTTTCTCTACTTGGTCTGTTCAATATACACTAAGTATACTAGCAGAAGAAGTCGGAGTAAAACCACTCTCATAACCAAGACAAATTATACTATAATCTTGTTCTACAATCATCAAGATATTCTTCCCAATAATATCTTTGATTGTGAACATAGTTTATTAATTATGAGAACCGACAATTTAATCTTCTGTGCATGAGCTAAGGCTCCATATACTAAATTGTCTACTACATAGTTGTAACGACCCGGCCGGTCGTTTTGAGAGTTATAGCCCCGATCCCCTATTAACTGCTTCTCCTATATCTATTTCTGCTATTGTGACTTGTCAGGAGGTTTCGTTTTGGTTTTTGGAGTGTTTTGGGACACTTAGTCCCTAAATAGAGGTTTAAGCCTTAGGATTTGAACCGTAGTTAGAACTGTATAAATATGACTCTGGAATAAAGTTATGTCGATTCTGTTAGCTCCGTTGGGTGATTTCGGACTTAGGGGCGTATCCGGATAGTGTTTTGGAGGTCTGTAGCTGATTTAGGCTTGAAATGGCGAAAGTCGAATTTTTGGAGATTTTGACTGGTAGTAAACTTTTTGATATCGGAGTCGCATTCCAATTCCAGAAGTTGGAGTAGGTTCGTAGGGTTGAATATGACCTGTGTGCAAAATTTGGGGTCAATCGGACATGGTTTGGTTGGTTTCGGCATCAGTTGTTGGATTTGGAAGTTTCAAGTTCTTTAAGTTTGAATCGGAGGACGATTCATGATTTTAGCATTGTTTGATGTGGTTTGAGGGCTCAACTATGTTCGTAGGGTATTTTAGGATTGGTTTGTATGTTTGGTTGAGGTCCCGGGGGTCTTCGGGTGAGTTTTGGGTTCTTAACGGATCAAAAGTTAGATTTGTGTTGTTGCTGAAGTCTTCAGGCATCTGGTGTTTTCGCACCTGCGGCGGGGAGACCGCAGGTGCGGGATCGCACGTGCGGCGCACAAAGCGCAGAAGCAGAGATTAGAGGCATGGCCAGGGATCGCAAGTGCGAGGGAATTTCCGCATCTGCGATACCTGCAGATGCATTATAGGAATCGCAGGTGCGGTGAATGACCGCAGAAGCGGACAGTGCTCCGCAGGCGCGCACACGCAGGTGCGGCCCCCTTTCCGCAGATGCAGTCCCAGACCCCTTTAGTGATTTTCGCACCTGCAATGGATTTCCTATAGGTGCGGTTGAAGGCTCACATAAGCGAGTTTACTGGGCAAAAAGGGGTTGATTACCCATTTCGATTTTGGGGAGTTCAAGAGCTTGGTGTGAGGCAATCTTTTGAGATTTCTTCAAGGAGATTGTTGGGGTAAGTGGTTTTAACTCGGATTGGACTATATTTTATGAATCTATTTCTATTTTCATCATCGAATTAGGGATTTAATTGGAATTTTGGGGGGAAATGGTAGAATCTTCATAGACTAAAATTTCGAGTCTTTGAAGGTGATTTGAGGTCGAATTCGAGTAATTCTTGTATGGTTAGACTCCTGAGTGAATGGGTGTTCGTATTTTGTGACTTTTACCCGATTCAGAGACGTGGGTCCAGGGAGACCTTTTGGGGCGATTTTCTAATTTCTTGCTTTAGCTTTGATTTCATTAATTAGATTAATTTCTTACAGTTGTATTTATGGTATGAATTTGATTTTGGCTAGATTTGGGCCATTCGGAGTCGGATATTCGTGGAAAGGGCATTGTTACCAATTGATTGAGCTTGGTTCGAGGTAAGTGGCTTGCCTAACCTTGTGTGGGGGAGATCCCCTTAGGATTTGGTACTGTTGTGATATGTGAGCGCCGTGTACGTGAGGTGACGAGTACGTACACGGGCTATTTATTGAAAACTCTAATTTATTTTACTAAGTAGCGATTTCTTTCCTTTAATATGAGTTATACCGTTTAAATAAGTATTAGTCTATTTTTCATTCTTAATTGAGTTATCCCAATATGCGTAGTTATCCTGTTTAGTCTAATATTGCATGTCTACGTACTTTAACTGCTTATTTGAACTCTGTGAAGCATGCCTAGTTGATTTCCTATTTTTCCTTGTTCTTTATCAGCCTTAACTGTAAATTTCTTGCTGTTAACTATGGTATTTGTCGGTTGAGCTGTGTGTTTACTTTTGAGACTACGAGGTATTTCCTCGGGAGTTCTCTCTTCACATTTATTTTTCAGACTACGACGCGGTTCCTCGGGAGTTCTCCATGTATATTTACTTTTGAGACTACGAGGCGGTTTCTCGGGAGTTCTCCCTGAACATTTACTTTTGAGACTATGAGGCGGTTCCTCGGGAGTTCTCCCTGTATATTTACTTTTGAGACTACGAGGCGGTTTCTCGGGAGTTCTCCCTGAACATTTACTTTTGAGACTATGAGGCGGTTCCTCGGGAGTTCTCCCTGTATATTTACTTTTGAGACTACGAGGCGGTTTCTCGGGAGTTCTCCCTGAACATTTACTTTTGAGACTATGAGGCGGTTCCTCGGGAGTTCTCCCTGTATATTTACTTTTGAGACTACGAGGCGGTTTCTCGGGAGTTCTCCCTGAACATTTACTTTTGAGACTATGAGGCGGTTCCTCGGGAGTTCTCCCTGTATATTTACTTTTGAGACTACGAGGCGGTTTCTCGGGAGTTCTCCCTGAACATTTACTTTTGAGACTATGAGGCGGTTCCTCGGGAGTTCTCCCTGTATATTTACTTTTGAGACTACGAGGCGGTTTCTCGGGAGTTCTCCCTGAACATTTACTTTTGAGACTATGAGGCGGTTCCTCGGGAGTTCTCCCTGTATATTTACTTTTGAGACTACGAGGCGGTTTCTCGGGAGTTCTCCCTGAACATTTACTTTTGAGACTATGAGGCGGTTCCTCGGGAGTTCTCCCTGTATATTTACTTTTGAGACTACGAGGCGGTTTCTCGGGAGTTCTCCCTGCACATTTACTTTTGAGACTACGAGGCGGTTCCTCGGGATTTCTCCTTGTATATTTATTTTGGGACTACAAGACGGTATCTCGGGAGAACCCCTTCGATTTACCCCTGTATGTTATGCGTTGCTACTCTTCTATGTTCTCTTTGTTTAAATTCTAGTATCTTATTATATTGTACATTCTCCTACTTTATTTATTATATAACAGTGGGCCTGACCTGACCTCGTCACTACTCGACCGAGGTTAGGCATGGTATTTACTGGGTACCGTTGTGGTGTACTCATGCTACTCTTCTGCACATGTTTTTGTGTGCAGATCCAGGTACTACTCATCAGCCCCGCTAATAGCTGAGAGTGTTTGTTGTTGTACGGAGACTTCAAGGTATATCTGTCGCGTTCGCAGACCTCGGAGTCCCCCTCTATTCTCTCCTGTGACATTTACCTTACGTACTTCTTTTGTTAGACTCTGGTGTATAGAAATACTAGTTTCCTTTTGTAGCTTGTGACTTACGATGTTCTGAGTTTTGGGAAGACTGTGTATTATAGAGTATTGGTTATTGTACATGCCGAGCGGCATTATTACTAATTATTCAGGTATCCACTATTGTTATTTGCCAAGTTTTACTTTTTTATGTTATATTTTCGCAATTTGTTAGGCTTACCTAGTCATAGAGATTAGGTGTCGTCACGATGTTATACAGAGGGAGTTTGGATCGTGACAAGTTGGTATCAGAGCTCTAGGTTCATAGGTTTCATAAGTCACAAGCCGGTTTATTATAGTCTCGTGGATCGGTACGGAGACATCTGTACTTATCTTCGGGAGGCTATGGAACTGTTAGGAAAAATTATACTTCTTTGATTCATTGTCGTGTGAAATTTGTTGACATCAAAATTCTAAACTTCTGTATTCTATTCTCTCATATATGGTGAGGACACGTACAGGCGGATATAATGACTAGGCACTCGCGCCCCCTGCTAGGGCCGCGAGAGGCCGGTCCCAGGGTAGAGGCTAATGAC
>AWOL01S0067451.1:3272-26562 GCA_000715115.1 Nicotiana otophora
TACCACCTAGTCTTTCTGCGGTTCATCCGGTATTCCATGTTTCTATGCTTCGAAAATATCACGGCGATCCGTCTCATGTGTTAGACTTCAGTTCGGTTCAGTTGGACAAGGATCTATCTTATGTTGAGGAACCAATGGCTATTTTAGATAGGTAGGTTCGAAAGCTGAGGTCAAAGAACATTGCTTCTGTGAAGGTTCAGTGGAGGCGTCATCCGATCGAGGAGGCGACTTGGGAGGCTGAGCATGATATACGCAGCTGTTATCCACACTTATTCACCAACTCAGGTACTTTTTCTAACTCCGTTCGAGGACGAACGTTTGTTTTAGAGGTGGAGAATATGATAACCCAAAATGTTGTCTTTAAATTTAATAATTAATTCTGTGTTCTAAGACCTCGAAAAGCACTATTTATCATTCCTCGACTTTGCGTGCACAGTCTGTATAATTTTTCGGAAAGTCTTTATGTGAAAAATGGATTAAAATGTGAATTAGAGCTTTAAAACTTAACCAAGTTGACTTTGGTCAACATTTTGAGAGAACGGACTCGGATCAGTGTTTTGACAGTTCCGGTAGGTCCGTATCGTGATTTGGAACTTGGGCGTATGCCCGGAATTAAATTCCGAAGTCTCTAGCCGAGATATGGAATTTTGACGAAACATTTAAAGTTTAAGTTCAAATAGTGACCGGATGTCGAATTATGTGCATATGACCCCGGAATAGAATTTTGATGATTCCAACAGCTCCGTATGGTAATTTTGGACTTAGGATCATGATCGGAATTTTATTTGGAAATCCGTAGTGGAATAAGGCTTGAAATGTCGAAAGTTGAACTTTTAGAAAGTTTGACCGAGGGGTTGACTTTTTGATATCGGGGTCGAAATCCGATTCTGAAAATTTTCATAGATGCGTTATGTCATTTATGACTTACGTGCAAAATTTGAGGTCAATCGGACTTGATTTGATTGGTTCCGGTGTTGTTTGTAGAAATTGAAAGTTTCAAAATTCATTAGGCTCGAATCTATGTGTGATTCGTGATTTTAGCGTTGTTTGATGTGATTTGAGGTTTCAAATAAGTTTGTATGATGTTTTAGGACTTGTTGGTGTATTGGGTTGAGGTCCTGAGGGCCTCGGGTGAGTTTCGGATGGTTAACGGATCAAAAATGGAACTCAAACAGCTGCTGCAACAACTGCTGCAAATTCTCTTCCGCTGTGCAATCGAGCCCCCAGAAATCGAGCCGAGGATCGAAGCCAGGCTTGAGATCCATGATCAAAGGCCACTGATCGAAGGCCCAGGATCGAGGGTTATGACCAAGGCCAGTAATCGAAGGCCATAAGGATCGAAGCCATGATCGATAGCCAGGATCGACGGCTATGATCGAGCCCAAGGGTCGAGGGCCATGATCGGACTCTCCATGATCGGACTCCCATGATCGAGGTCCAGGATCGGACTCTCATGATCGAGGTCCAGGATCGGACTCCACGATCGAGGTCAGCCTGGACAGATCCGTAAGTTATAAAAAACAGGGGGGGTTCGTCCCATTCGCCATTTTTAATAACTTGGAGCTTGAGCAGAGGCAATTTTTCATATATCTTTAAGGAAAAACATTGGAGTAAGTGTTCTTAACTCAATCTTGGTTAGATTACCCGAATCCATCACTGTTTTTAACATTTAATTGGTGATTTAAGTTGGAAAAATTTGAAAACCCTCTTGGATAGATTTGAGGATTTGAGGGTCGAATCGTTATCAGAATTTATTCATTTTGGTATGGTTAGACTCGTGGTTGAATGGGCGTTCATATTTCGTAACTTTTGCCGGATTTCGAGATATGGGCCCCAAGGGCGATTTTTGAGCTAATTTCGGATTTTATGGAAAAATATAATATTTTCTTATGAAATTAATTACTATAATTTTTGTTGACTGTATCGAATTAATTATGACTAGATACGAGTCGATCGGAGTCGGAAAAATCGAGGAAAAAGCATAATACTTGATTAAATTGGAGCAAGTCGAGGTAAGTGACTTGTCTAACCTTATGTGGGAGACATTTTCCCTGGAATTGATATTAGTGTGATTATTAAAATATGTTGAAAGTCGTGTACACGAGGTGACGAGTGTGTACACGGGCTAAATGTGAAAGATTATATTTTTAAATTGTGTAGATCATTGTTGCGCAGTTATTAAATTATTTTATCTTGTTATATTCTTCATCATTGATCTGTGATATATATATTTTAGATTTGTTTACCTTTTTCCTGCTAATTATTTTACCTGTTTAATTGAAACTTGGTTTCTTTTATAATGTGCATTATTTGAAGGTTGATTTTCTTTAAATTAAATATTATTAATATGGAGTATTTGACATTTTTAAATTTGATATTGAAGCAACGTATTAAAAATTTGAAATATTATTTTTCTGAATTATTTATTCTTGATATTTTCGTACGATTTTTTTTTATTATTATTCCGGCATGAGCCGTGAGCTCTTTATTATTGAAAAATATTGTTGTTGATTTTTTGTGGAAAATTAAAATATTGGCACTTGAGGTGTAAATTGTGATATATTGTGATATTGATACGCATGCGGTGGTATAAGGTCTGGTGTAGAAATACATGTGGTGAGATAAGGGTGGCTTGATACGCGTGGCTAGTAGGGGTGACTACTAGAAGTCATGCGGTGTGATAAGGGTGGCTAAAATGCGGGATGCTATTTCAGGAAAAAAATGCTTTCTTTAAATAAATTGTGAAGGCTCCCGCGGTGGTATAAGAAAATGAGATATTGTGAAATCATTTATAATTTGGGACTACGAGGCGGTACCTCAGTAGTGCCCTTGTTGATATTGATTTATGGCCATAGTTGTTTTCTATTAATTGTTGTGATTTTCATAAAGTTGAAGGAAATTCTGTTTTGATTCCACGAGATTTTATTCACAATTATTTGGTGTCATTAAATGTGACATACTATTTGATTCATTTCCAATATCATTATATTTTACTATATTGATAAACAGTTTACCATGCCATTATTATATTCTACTAGGGTCTCACCTGACCTCGTCACTACTCTACCGAGGTTAGGCTTGGCACTTACTGGGTACCGCTGTGGTGTACTCATACTATACTTCTGCACATCTTTTTGTGCAGATCCAGGTACATTTTACCAGCCTAGACGTCAGTGAGTTACCTGCGCACAGAGATTTTGAGGTATATCTGCCAGCGTTCGCAGACTCCGGAGTCCCCTTCTATCATTTTATGTTGCTTCCTTATATTTTATTTAGACCTTGACATATAGAGACATTGAGAATAAATTCTTAGAAGCTTGTGACTTATTTCTACCGGGTTTTGGGAGTTGAAATTGTTTGAATTGTAGTTTATTTATTTCAGATATTTATTATTATTCCGCATTGATAGGCTTACCTAGTCTTAGAGACTAGGTGCCATCACGACNTAGACCTTGACATATAGAGACATTGAGAATAGATTCTTAGAAGCTTGTGACTTATTTCTACCGGGTTTTGGGAGTTGTAATCATTTGAATTATAGTTTGTTTATTTTCAGATATTTATGATTATTCTGCATTGATAGGCTTACCTAGTCTTAGAGACTAGGTGCCATCACGACCTCATATGGAGGGAATTTGGGGTCGTGACAATACCACTATTCAAAAAGGAAGAAACAAAGAAAATATAAGAGAGTGCAAGAGTGCAACCGAGTTCTGGTTTGGGACAACCTACATATCCGGAGTTATAAGGGAATCAAGTCGCGTGTAGTTCAAGTGGGTTAAAGGATTGAGTGATGAGTTCGAGAGTCGAGTGAGGTTCCGTCAAGGCTCCAGTCCGTGGTCCTGTTATTACATCAAAATCAAAATCAAAAGAAACTAAACAAGCCTATCAGCTATGAGTTACGAGATTCCTATCTATGAGTCTTTTGAAGCTTGATCTTGAGTCTTGGCTGGTTTTTCATGCAGATTCTGATTTGAACCTCGATGCTTGCTAGCTGCAAGTGCTAATTCATTCTTCTTCGGCTTCTTCGGATCAAGACGGGACATGCGGAGCTTATGGCTTCCACTTACACACTTTGGGTTCACTTCTTTTCTTTTCTTTTCTTTATTTTGGATTGAGACTTCTTTTTATTTTGGTCACTTCGAACCCTGTGCCTCGAGGGAAAACCTGTTTAGACATCAAAACAAACAAACGAACGAAATTTTTCTGCCCCAGTTTTCAGTAGAAATATTTCGTGAGTTATTATAACAAAATTCTAAACTACTACTTTATTGAAAGCAATAAAAGATCGGGAATGGTGTACCCTAAAGAGATCATGATGATTTGTTTTCTTGTTTTTGTGTTTTGTTTTTTTGGATGATGTTACTTTATTTTCCAAAAGATGTCTCAACTAAGGATTGGTGTACCTTCAGTTGGAAAAATCAGTTAGGGAGTGGTGTACCATATACTGGCAAGGAGGATAGGGAGTAAAGACCCTATGTCTAAAGTAAAATCAACTAGGGAGTGGAAACCCTATGTTGGAAAAGAAACTAGGGAGTGTAGACCCTATATCTAAAATAAAATCAACTAGGGAGTGGAGACCCTATGTTGGAAAAGCAACTAGGGAATGGAGACCCTGTGTTGGAAAAACGACTAGGGAGTAGAGACCCTATATCTAAAATAAAATCAACTAGGGAGTGGAGACCCTATGTTGGAAAAATGACTAGGGAGTGGAGACCATATGTCTAAAAACTTCTACTAGGGAGTGGAGACCATATGTCTAAAATAAAATCAACTAGGGAGTGGAGACTCTATGTTGAAAAACGAGACTAAGTAATTATATACCCTATGCTAAAACGAACTAAGAAAGATTTTGTTTTTGTTTTTGTTTTTTTTAACGAACAAAGAAGGATTTTTTTGTGTGTTTTGTTTTTTAGAAAAACCAATTTAATTATTATTATTGTTTTTGTGAGAAAATCATTCTTTTAAGCAAATTACCCCAACGCTTATTTTCTAAGGGCAAGAACAAATGACCTCTTTTTTTTTAAATCCAGACTTCTTCTTATTTTTAATTATCCTAGGAGAAAATTCATTATACTAGGTTTTTATCTTAGGAGAAAGATTCATCAGACTAAGACTTTGTAGCCTAGGAAAAAGTTCATCAGACTAGGTTTTTTGTTTTTTTGTTATCTTAGGAGAAAGATTCATCAGACTAAAACTTTGATCCTAGGAGAAAGTTCATCAGACTAAGACTTCTTTTTTTTTCTTTTTTTTCATATCCTAGGAGAAAATTCATCATACTAGGTATTATCTTAGGAGAAAGATTCCTCAAATTAAGATTTCTATCCTAGGAGAAAGATTCATTAGACTAGGTTTTCTTATCTTAGGGAAAATATTCATCAGACTAAGACTTTTATCCGATGAGAAAGATTTACCAGACTAGGTTCTCTTATCTTAGGAGAAAAATTCATCAGACTAAGACTTCGATCCTAGGAGAAAGTTTATCACACTAGGTTTTTGTTTTTTGTTATCTTAGGAGAAAGATTCATCTGACTAAGACTTCAATCCTAGGAGAAAGTTCATCAGACTAGGGCGTTTTATCTTAGGAGAAAGATTCATCAGACTAAGATTTATTATCCTAAGAGAAAATTCATCAGACTAGTTTTTTTTAGGAGAAAGATTCATCAGGCTAAGATTTCTATCGTAGGAGAAAATTCATCAGACTAGGATTTCTTATCTTAGGAGAAAGATTCATCAGACTAAGATTTTTATCCTAGGAGAAAATTCATCAGACTAGATTTTCTTATCTTAGGAGAAAGATTCATCAGACTAAGATTTCTATCCTAGGAGAAAATTCATCAGACTAGGTTTTTTTATCTTAGGAGAAAAATTTATCAGACTAAGACTTCGATCCTAGGAGAAAGTTCATCAGACTAGGTCTTTTGTTTTTGTTATCTTAGGAGAAAATTTCATCAGACTAAGATTTTTTAGTGGGAGAACAATCCATCAGATTAGGATATATTACCCTAGGACGAAAAATATGAAGAGCAATGGCAAAAGTTTATGCACACTAGCAAAACAGATAAAGGCAAAGATTTGAGAAACTTCCCTTTGTCGGCTCTTCTCTTCTTTTCATTTTCGTTTTTTTTTTCTTTTTTTTTTAACCAATTTCCTTGCACTGCTTTGTTCCTGTTTCAAACAAAGAAAAATCTGTCAATTTTGAAAGTGGTGGTCGGTTTGTGACCTTGAGTTTTGGGCAGCTTGGCTTTGTGATCATCCAGCCTTTGGAAGACTGACTGTATTGGTAGTTGGTTGCACTGCTGGGAGACTTTGTTGTTGCTTTCAAGGGACCTTTACTTTTTGTATGAATCCTGATTATTTCGCTCCCAGTGCCATTTGTGTTTTGTGGTTCAATCAGCCTTACCTCAAAAAAGAGATTTCTTTTCCTGGATAACCTTTTCTGATATCTTGAATGGCTTTTGCTTTTAGAGCAATTTGTCTGTCAGAGAGAATGCAACTAGTAAGTGCCTTTTGTACGATGTGCACACTTCATAGTCCTTATTCGGTATTATAGAGAATCCCTGATTAACCTCGAGGTTATCTTTGCTTGCTTTAGCCAAGTAGGCTGACAAGGGTCTTTTACATCTGAGTGTGCTGGCCAAATTTACTTTGTGCAACTGAAAAGCTGGTAGCAGATTTTGAAAATCTTTTCTTGCTTGTTTTGACAAGGACTGATGTCACGACCCAAAATCCCACCACAGGCGTCGTGATGGCACCTAGTCTCTAAGACTAGGTAAGCCGATTTTCATTGCATTTTTGAAGCCATTTGTTTTTGAATTTAATAAGTAACCAAAACTAACAGCGGAAATAATTACAATATACCACCTCCCAAGACTAATAGTACTTAGTCACGAACTCTAACTAAATACATAGAATGATCACGAGAACCGAATATACAATACTTTTTGATTACAAGTTAACAGTACAATAAAATGAAAGGACTCCAAGGAACTGCGACGACCAAGCAGCTCTACCTTGAATCCTTACGACCTCGCTTTAACTCTGCTCAGGTCTGTTATCTTCAATACCTGGCTCTGCACAAAAATGTGCAGAAGTGTAGAGTGAGCACACCACAGCGGTGCCCAGTAAGTATCAAGACTAACCTTAATGGAGTAGAGACGAGGTACAGTCAAGACACTCACTAGTCTAATACCCTGTGCAATATAGCAGTATACAATAGTACTGGAAGATAACTAACAATGATAACAACAACTCAACCAGTGATATCACAAAAAGGCAACATAAAACAACCAATGATATGCACAGTAAGACAATAAGATCACCATTTAATATCGCTCAACAATTAATAAATAAAATTACACTCAGTTAAATCAAGTTCTTCAATTAAATATCCTTCACATATAATTCTACTAATTAACTCTCTTTCAAATATAATTTTCCTCAAATAAATATCTTTTAAATACAATTCTTTCATATAATACTTTCTAAATAAAAATCCTTCCAAATAAATATTTTGAATATAATTCTTCAATTTAAAAAGTCACCATGTGATACCTCATTTCATAATCATAAAAAAAAAATACGGGTCTCAGCTCATTTTTATATTTTTCATAAATACGGGTCTCAGCCCATTTTTTATATCTCTACGGCACTTCATGCCCATAATTAAATCATTATATTTTTCCGGCACATCGTGCCCTCATTTCATATCTCACCTGCACGGACAACTCACGTGCCAAATATCATTATCATTTAATCACAGCACCTCGTGCCCACATTTCATATCACAACCACAATTCACATGCCAATATTCTCAATGTATATAAGATCCACATGATCAATTTATTTCCACTAAAGTGAGTTTAAAAGTTTTTAAATCAATTAAGAAATCAACAAAGAATTGAATTTATTTTTTATAAATCATTTGGGTGAAGAAAATAACTTTGCACTTATATCAAAGCATCAAATAAACTACTGATTTGGTTGTAAAACTATTTAATTTAAAAACATAATAATAATTCATTTTATTTAAATCAACTCAATCATCGAAAATCAGTAAGAAAACCAGAAATATACTTCTTCAGAGTCTCGTGCTAAAAAGCCAAAGTCTACACAATACAACTAGGAGCAAAAATACATAATAATAAAGTCAACTAGTACACCACGGAAGAAGACAAGAATTTACATATTAAATAAAACCAAATCACCCAAGGCAAGAACATGAATAAAGAAATATCAACAGGGCACTCCCGAGGTACCGCCTCGTAGTCCCAAATCATAAATAAATTCACAATATCTCATTTACTTATATCACCGCGGGAGCCTTCACATTAAATTTTTAAAGAAATCATTTTCCCGAAATAGCATCCCGCGTTTTAGCCACCCTTATCACACCGCATGACTTCTAGTAGTTCCCCTACTAGCCACGCGTTTCAAGCCACCCTTATCTCACCGCATGCGTATCAATATCACAATATTTCACAAGTCGCACCTCAAGTGCCCAAATATCACAGTATTTCACAAATTGCACATCAAGTGCTCAGATCTTACAACATATCACAAATTGCACATCAAGTGCTCAAATCTTACAACATATCACAGATTGCACATCAGGTGCTCAAATCTTTCAATATATCATAAATTGCACATCAAGTGCCCAAATATTACAACTTGCCACATAAATCAACAATACATTATTTTCTACAATAAGGAGCCCATGGCTCAACCATAATGTGCACAAAAATCTTAACAAAATATCCGGAAGTGAACAACTCAACAAAATAATATTTCATATAAAAATCAAGGTGGCAATCACACCAAATCATCATGTAAAAACAATTCCAACAAACACGGATCTAGTCATGACAAATAGAGGATTTAATAATTGCCAATACTTTCTAATTTAATATATAAGGGCGTCTAAGGATTTTTAATCCATGAAATTTGCACATATAAACCAAGTACGTACTCGTCACCTCGCGTACATGGATTTCAATTACACAATTTGCACATAATACTCAATGCATGAGGGGTAATTCTCCCACTCGAGGTTAAGCAAGACACTTACCTCGACGAAACTAAGTCAATGTTTTAAATGATCTTCGTGAGTGAAGCCACCTTCGGACGGCTCAAATCTGAAATTCACCCCTTAATAATACTACGATGGTCCACCACACTAAACAAATTTCAATCTACAACAATGAAAAACAATTGCACCAATATTAGTAAACAAGTTTCCATAGGGTCATTGTATTCATAAATTTCATCGCCAAGATTACCATTCACCTTCTCTCTTATTTTCTCAAAAGTACTATTCATGCCATGAACTAGAGTTTTATAATCCAATCTTTCAACCATTAAAGATTGTAACAAATGCTTCAAATACTTCTAACTACTCATAATAAACGAGTTTGAAGCATTGGAATTACCTCTAGTAGATAAATCTTGAAAAGTCATAACTTTGGTGATTTTCGTGTTCTTGAGGATTTGATGATGAAATCTTGTATTTGGATGTAAAAATGATGTTAGAACTCATGTATATTGAGTGATAATCAACTCAAAACATCATTAACAACTTACCTTGGTTGATTGGACTTGACTTGAGCTCAAAATCGCCCCTTCACTTCAAGAACCCTAACCCCCAAATACACAAAATACCCTCTTTACCCGACCTTGTATTTATAGGCCCAGATTTCCGGGTTTCGGATGCGGCCCTGGATGCTTCGCATCCCCACTTCACTCCTCTTTGAAGGTCGGATGAGGACCTAGACTCTATGGCAGCACTTCACTGCCAGCCTCTCTTTCGGACGCGGCCTCGGATGCTTCGCATCCCCACTTCACTCCTCTTTGAAGGTCGGATGAGGACCTAGACTCTATGGCAGCACTTCACTGCCAGCCTCTCTTTCGGACGCGGCCTCGGATGCTTCGCATCCGCAGGCTTCTCTACCAGCCTTTGGTAATTTGGTCATAATTTCTTGTAGGAATGTCCAAATGACAAACGGTTTGAAGCGTTGGAAACTAGACTCGAATATCTTTTATTTCATAGGTTGTGCATCATAACACCTTATATATGTGTAGATAATCTCGTTCTAAGTTAGGTCTTATACCGAAACATAACAAATCGATCCAGAATGACCTCAAATTTTGCACACAAATCGTAAATGACATAACGAAGCTATTCAAATTTCCGGAATTGAATTCCAAGCCCGATACATCAAGGTCAACTCTCATTCGACATTTTTCTTAAAATCTTCCATTTTTCAACTTTCGCCAAAATGCGTCGAATTCTCCTACGGACTTCCAAATCCAAATCCGGACATACACCTAAGTCTGAAATCTCCATACGAAGCTATGGACACTATAGAAATCCCATTCCGGAGTCGTTCTGCTCAAAAGTCAAACTCTGGTCAACTCTTTTCAACTTAAGGCTTCTAACATGGAATTTATTCTTTCGAACTAATCCCGAAACACTTGAAAATAAAAACCGACGATTCACACACGTCATAAGACATCATATGAAGCTATTCAAGACTTCAAATAGTTGGAAGGAGCGTAAATATTCAAAATAACAAGTCGGGTCATTACAACTGACTTAGAGTGAAGGGACACAATGATCAAAGAAATAATATTAACAAGAAATGCCCATGTCGGGAAGGAAAGAAGGAAGAGTTTTTTTTTCTTTTTGTTTCGTGGTAACTAGCCTTAATGATTATGACATGCATTTTGGACTTAACGGCATGATCTATTAAACTGATCAAATTTTCCCTTTTACCATTCCTTCGGGCTTAGAAACCAAGCTTCTTTGTGCCGATTATTTGTATCAGACTCATGACTCACTTTAGACTAGTGGTGCCCTGGGGGGTTTTTACCAACAAATCTCTCTCATTTCTTTATCTCTATTTACCGTCGTCTTACAGTTCCCGTGAGGGTTTTCACTAGTAAGACTCTCTCATTTTTTTCTTCTTTATTTTTCCTTTTCTTTTGCTTTCTTGTGTGAGCAACTTGACAATGTCCTATATCGCATGACAACCATTTCTCATTGCATGCTTGTCTTGACAGTCTTGAAGGCTTATCGAGAGGTCTTATTAGGAAGGTTTTTGGATAAGGTTGGAAAGAAAGGATGCCATTAAGGCTCCAAGTAGACTCAATATAATGGGTTGTACACTTACAACTATTGGAATCGACTCTTTAAAAAAACTAAAACAAACTCATGCCCCAATTTTAGATACTGATTTTTTTTTTAAAAATTCTTATTTGGTTGGACCGAACCGTGTAAGGCTGCCTACTTATCTTTGTTTTAAGGAATCAGGTCAAACGTAGTTCAAACATCTGACCTAACTATATATTTTTTTATCTTTTTTTTTCTTGGTCTTGTTTATTTTTTCAAAACAAGTTGCCCCACCTTCTATTTTCTGAGGGCATGGACCTTTGACTGTTCTTTTCTTCTTCTTTTTTTTCCACTTGAACTTTCTAAGAGTTGCCCCAGTTTGTACTCTTGGGGATGGACTTTTCTAAACTTGATTCCAAAAGAGGGTGGTCAAAGAAAATAACACATGTTCAAAAGGAGTAACAAAGGGTATAAAGTGTTTGGGTAGCAGAAAAAGGGCCTCCTAGCCTCGAGAATACCAATCATAGTATCCTTTCGTGATCACGAAATTGATGGATATGTTGCTTTATGGGTCTTTTTTGTAAAGCTGTATGAGCAATACTTTCCTCGCAGTGAATGACCAATATTTTCCTCGCAGTGAATGACCCTTGCCTATTTGGGTGACTTTTTCTTGGATTTTGTCTTGATGTAGAAGATATATTTTGCCACTAAACTGATCCATTTTAACTTGTCTGGAACACACCTTCTTTTCAAAAACACTTTCTATCTCTTAGTGCTAAACAGACTTCAAATCGTCTGATCATCCTTAAGCCCGATCTTCTCAATGATTCAAAAGGTAGAGATCCTTAGCTTCCATGAGCATGAATGATTTAGTTTCATGTAAACTTGGCTCATGCTTATTTTCCAAATGTTTCATGTCTCTATTCATCTTCAAAAGTGCCTCTTTCTCAACTTATCAAATTCAAGACTAAATCGGTTTTCTAAGATCTGCCCAAAAATTCTGCATGCGTATTATATCACTAGAGCTAGCGTGAAAAAAACTATGCATAAAATGGACACAAAATGACTGACTGCTTTTTATTGAATAAAGGATAGCAGGGTCCGATAAGATAAAAAGAAGAAGAAAACAAAACAAAATAAGCTACCATGGCTAAAAGACGAGTAACTTTCCAGTTACTAAGCAACATTTTAGCCACACATTCGCACATCAGCATTACTACAACATTTAACCCTTTAGATTGCTTTGGATTCAACACTCAAATTTTGACTTTTGATTAAACCGCTCCCCATATTGGCTATCGGATTTTAGGACTTACGGCATGAGAACTTTCACAGTAATTAATTTGCCAAAGGACTTGGACGAATTCTCATGTCTCCCTATCATCACAGATCATCTAAGTAGAACATGTCTTGTTGCTCAAATCTGGTAGAAGTCAGCCAATATTTGCCTCAATTTTTAACACCAACTTGGCTACTTGCCTTTTCGTGACCTTAGTTGGATCAACAATAATGGTTCCCTTTCCTTCGGTTGAGAAAGTGCTTTTATTTCTTTGGGATCCTGGACTCGCTATTGCAAACCAATAAACCGACCACCTTTAACCATATTTTATTTCAAAACAGCAAGTATGTTAGAATGAACACTCTCTTTTTTTCTTTTTCTTTTTTTTTCTTTTTTCTCTTTTTTTATTTTTATTTTTTTTAAACCATTCGATCGAACCTGTGGGTTACCTAGGTATCATGTGGGAACATGAATCAGATCTTGCGTAGTTCGGGAAGAACAGGAATAAAGTAAATAAACCAACTCATTTTTTAGATTTTGAATTTTTTTAATTTTTTTTAATTTCCGAAAGAAAGACTTATAAAGAAGAAAGAAAATATTTTTGGATTTTAATTTGTTTTTGGTTTTTTAGAATATTTGAAAAGAAACACCTCTAAAGAAGAATTGTTTTTTTTGAATTTCGATTTTTTTTCGGAGAAAGACTTCTAAAGAACGAAGAAAATATTTTTGGATTTTTGGACTTTTATTTTGAATTTATGAAAGAAAGACTTCTAAAGAAAAAGAAATTATTTTTGAATCTTGAATTTACTTTTCAATATTCGAAAGAAAAACTTCTGAAAAAGAATGAAAATATTTTTGAATTTTAAGAAACAATTAAAAGAAAATATTGTTTTTGGATTTTTTAGAAAGTGGGGGCCGGAACCGATGAGGTTTGCCTACGTATCTCACATCCGGTGAAAATCAAACCCGCATAGTTCGGTAAAAACCGACTATTTTTATTTTGTTTTTTTAATTTTATTTTTATGACAATTAATCTTTAAAAACTATATGCACTAGACCACATCATTTTTTTTTGTTCGTTCAACTGATTTATGCTAAAGTCGGTCGACATGCAAGCCTCCCAAATAATGCAACAAGTAGCACATAACATGACATAATGGTCTCAATAAGGTACCTGTCCTAAAACAGAACTCGGTCCCTGTGTCGAGCGCTGCTAAGTCAAATGCACATGATACAAATAAAGCGTAGCCTACTAGGGATATTCATTGCTTGTGGCTTGTTCTTCTAATTTTTCAAATCCTAAAGAAGATGGTATCTCGACCTGGCTTACCCGGGCAGACAACTTGAGCCGAGGAGCGTCAAGCGTCACGAGTAGTAGAACAATACTGGCTAGCTAATGGATCTCCCGCCTAAGCATGTGTGACTAAATCCTTCACCAGAAGCTGGTAGGCTAACTGGCTTTATCTCAAGACAGAAATTTTATGATGCTGATAGGCAAACACACATGACTAACTATAAGAAGACTCAGAGGGGTGCGAGAGAGGATACAATTTATATGTACAGTTCAACAATATCAAAAACTGGTATAAAATGGACAAGTAACACATTAGGCCCAAATAAATCACAATATATACAAAAATTAATAAAGCCAAATAAAGTCAATGTACAAGCTCGAATTCTTGGGGTTTCCCCAACAGAGTCGCCAGAGTTGTCACACCCCTTTTCTACCCCCAATAAGAATATATATTTTATGGATTTTTGTGGGTTAAAGGGTTTTTTCAATTAAAGTGACAAACTTGAGTAGGGATTATTTTATTTACAGAGTCGCCACTTGGAATTGATTTTTTAGGTGTTCCAATTCACCTTTTATTTGAATCCCTAGTCAAAGGAAAGTTTGGCTCTATTATTATTGGTCTGCGAAAACAAAGTCCGGATAAGGAATTCTGTTGACCGGGAAGAAGGTGTAAGGCATTCCCCGAGTCCCGTGGTTCTAGCACGGTCTCTTTATTGACTACATTTGGCTTATATTATTTTTAGATAAACTATGTTTTATTGGTTTTCATGTTTTACCTATGTCCGCTTTCATTGCTTGATTATTATAGAAGGACAAAATTATATTGTAAGTAACATTATAATTTTATTATGACTTTGCATTTAAGGTCAAGTTACACAAGCGTGCACTCGAATTTGGAATTACGTACTATGATTATGCCATGAAAATCGTACCCATAGTCACGATAATTTATTATTGGCCACACCTAAAGCACATTACGTTATTCAAAGTTGTTTAATTATTTGCTAAGTTTGGAATTATTGTGAACCTCAATGGTTACGGGGTAGAATTACGGAAAATGTAAGATTGATTATTAAAGATTACTAGAGGTATTAATTATGCCGGGTATAAGTCTGATAATGTGACAAGAAAATAAATCCTACTTATTCATTCTATTTTATCTATACTTAAGAAAATTAATGGAATAAAGTGAAAGCTTGCTAAACTCCAACGTGATCTCTATCAAATCAAACAATAGCTCATTTAACTTTTTCAATTCATGATTAATGCTCACGCCCAACATAAAGCCATAGGAACCCCACTTGACAAGAGTAACTATTAAACAAGATATGCACTTAGTAAAAGATTGATTCAAAACACAGTAGCATTTGTCATTGATGAAGCAGAGAGCAATAAACCACTCAAACTTTCACATTGATTCAACAGTTAAACACACTACATAATCTCACCGATAATTCAAAACATGAAACTTTAATGAAAATACTGATAAGAGCATGGAAACGGACCTTGAATATGCAACGGTTTTCAAATATATTGATAAGAAAAAATCTCCTACTCGTACATAATCTCGTTCAAAGTGAAGAGATCCATAAAAAAAATGAGATCTTCGTCGTCAACTCGTAAATAACCGTACGCCGGAACCTCGAACCAAGACCTCGTCGGGGACTTTTTTCGGACTGTTTTCACTCAGATTTTAGCGACCAAGAGTGGCTTTTTCCTGCTGGTTTTGTGATGTTTGCGAGCTGGTTTTTGGAGGGATAATCGCTGCGTTTTTGCGACAGTTTTGAAGCTGAAAATTGACGTTAATGGAGGTAGGTTTTGCAGCTGTTTTGCTGCATTTTTGGACAGCTTTTGCTGTAATTTTGGGCTGCTTTTTGCTGGAATTCAGGGTGAGATTCGTTGCTATTGTTTGCTATATTTTGGGGGTAGTTTCAGTTGGTTTTTTTAGCTAAAAGAGTGCTGAATTTTGACTGATTTTTTGGCGTCAAACAAGTGGCTAAAGATGATGCCCTACATGGTGTTTGGGTGGCAGTTTGAGGGTTGTCTTTAGCTGGGTTTGGGACTGAAATTTAAGGGTAGTTTAAGGCTGATTTGGAGGTGGGTGTTAATGGAGGTTTGGTGTGTTTTTTGCTGGGGAAAGAGGTCATTTTATTTTTTGTGTGTACATATATTTAAAAAAAAAAGGAGTGTTGAAAATGAACGATGGGACAAGGAATAGTGACACGTGAATAGTGTAGTAGGTGGGTGATGTGACAAAGAAATAGTGAAAGGGGGTGAGATGTGACACGTGAATAGTATAGTAGGTGGATAATGGGACAAAGATATAGTGTAGGGAAGGTAGGAACTAATTTTATTAGATTTGGTCTGTGATTCAAATAAATTCTTCCGCCCTTTACGTAATAGACTTTGTTATAAATATTACATATTCTCTAATAAAGCCTACTAATAAAAATAATATAAAAGTTAAAATATCAAAATTAAATTTAAAACTATATAAATATTAAAAAAATAAAAGTGATGAAAATTTTAAATATAGTCAAAAATTAGGTGCTCGCGCTCCTCAGATTTGTTAAGTGAGTGAATGTATGTGAGTTTCATAAATATACGAGCGTAGTAAGAAATTTGCATACCGTAGCAAAAGAAGCAGATAAGAATTGGAATAAAAGAAAATATATGTATTTTCATAAATTTCGCTACAAAAATAGAAAAAATGTCCTTAGACTTGGTGTTCCAAGAGAATGGAATGATAGATAAAAATATTACACATAAAATTATAATCCTATGGTTGAAACAGAAAAAAGATTCATACTTCAGTGTAAAATATAAAAAACTTCTACTGCTTTTTATTTTTATAGTTGTTATTTTTATTTTATAAATATTAGCTTGAGATAAATTTTAATGGAGTAATATATGGTTAGTGATAATTTATCCCAACTTATTTGGGATTGAGGCGTTGTTGTTGTTTTAGGTACGTTAACCTATAATAACAAGTAACTTTTTATATCAAATCTAATAGGATAATCTAGAAAATAAAATAATAAAATATTTTAACTTGTTTGCACGAATAGTATAAAAAATCTTTACACTATTAATTAGTGGACATAATATAAAGTAGTAATTTCTTGTTACAGCATCCGAAAACAACAAAGTTGCAGCTTTTTAACTTGAAATTTGTCGTTCTATACGAAAATTTTGCTTAAACATAGGTTCATTTGGATATATGTGTGAATATTGTCTTATAACCCTAATTTTTTGTTTCGTATTTTACATATTAAGGATGTTAAGATTTGAAGAAAGGCCAAAAAGAAAGTTAAAAGATGAGAATATTATTACCCGTGGGGACATCATATTCATGGTTTTGCATCCTTTTTGTGTACTATTATGCATTTAAATTGGAAATATGTGATCTCAAGTATTGGATAACAAAAATGACTAAGATTTGTTAAAATGGGGCAACGCATGCTGAGTTACATAAATGTGTGTGTGTGAATAGCTTTGTGTAGTCAGAATTTTGCAAATGGTATTAGCAAAAGATGCAGTAAGAATCGGAACAAAAGAAAATATTCATATTTTCATGAATTTCGCTACACAAATAGACGAAAATTATCTTTAATTAAAAATAAACAGAAAAATAATCTAAAACACTAGTTCTATCACTCTATGGCCTATATCTTCATAGGCCCAATATTTTCTTTAGTCAACAACTTAATTTCTGCAAAACTACCTCACATGCATCTGAAGTCAATGCTAGCATTCCAACATTGCTACCTCGCTCGAATTCAACTTCCAAACCTTCACAAGTGACTTGTAGTTTTCCACAGTGTAAGGGATGTTGTTCCTCATGGTGACTTATTTGAACTTTTCCATTTAAATTTATTGTAAATTTTGTGGAATGACCAGAAGCAAGATTACTCATAATGGTGTCAACAATCCAATGATCATAACTTTTAGGCAAAGCTCCAAAAGCTGCATCAACGAAGTTTTGACCTTTCTCATCTTGATAAAACTTAGGAGAAACATTACTTTTCCAAAGAATTGTATCATTATAGGTAATCTTGGCATCAAAGTCATCATAGAAGAAAGTATAATCATTGTTAGGGTTCTTGACTAAGAAAGTGAGTTTCCAACTCTCAGGATTGTCCAAGGATGAAGGTGGCGGGGTACTTAACATAGAAAAGAGTGAAGAAGAGACATATATAATAAGAAATTTAGGATCTTGGATTTCTTTAGTAGCCCTAGGGTTTTGGACTTCTTTAGTAGCCCTCGGAAAATATAAATACAAAGCTAGTACGACACCCAATACTACAGTAAGTATTCCAATCAGTATGCCCAATGCCAGATCGCACCAAGAATTTTCGGCCGAATCAACTATTTTAATATTATCGGCAGATTTTTCCATTTCTTAAGAAAGGTAGAATAATACCAGAGAAAAGGTTAGAAAATGAATTGCAGGTAGCAAATTTGTGATGGAAATTAATGTTGGTATTGTGGGTTTTATATAGATGGTACCACGGCCAAATCCAACTTGAAAAAGGATTTACGCTTTTCAATCCAAATTGGAGTTGGAAAAGGAGTAGTAACAACTAATTACAAGTGTAACGTTTTTGTGTTTGCATTTTTGTAGATTGCAAGGAAAGTTGAAAATAAAAAATAGATTAATAATAATTGCAGGTTTTTCCTTTCCGTTTTAAACCAAAAAATGAGTTCGTTCTCAACATCTTCTCTTCTTTTTCTTTTTTTAAACCCTCAAACTGTATTTCTTTTTAATAAATTATTTTCTTTTATCCCGGGACCCATGTAATTAATGAGTTTAATACAAGTAGGTGAATGTAGTATCGACATAGCCAACCTGAATATAAAACTCTATACAGCTTATTTCGACCGTTGTTAATGAATATTTAAAAATCAGGAATATCGAACTATTCGTACAACAAAAGAAAGATTGAACAAATGGGTGACAACACATAACATAACAGGAATTGACAAGTTTTTAGTCTTATATTAGATTTGGCAAAGACAATCCCAAATAATTGGCATTATATAGCCAAATCCTAAAAAAACTACTCTCTTGTATATTCTCTCTCAAGCAATTGACCCCAAACCGTATGCTTCCCTCCCCCTTCTCTCCTTGTATTTCTTCTTCTATCTCTTCTCTTTTTAGCAAAAATTCTTGCAAATTATGCAAAAAAAATCAGTAGGATAAAAAGTAAGGTTGATCTCACATCAGAGAAAATCGGAACCAAAAACTAAGAGAGAGAAAATACATTTTACTTTGTTTTTCTTCTTTCTTTTTTTTTTGGTTGGATTAAACGAGTGGGTGATGGTTGAAAATACCTAAACGAGACTATATACAAAATTTGAACAAGATTAGAAGTGATTTAGACCGGTTTCAGGTAAAAAAAATCAGACTTAAAAATCCAACTGCGATATGTGTATATCACGTGGTATATCGACGTATATCACACACGGTTTTAAGGACAACTGTGTATATCACTTTGTATATCATGTATACAACACATTTACTTTTAGGACTCCCATGTATATCACCTTGTATACCATATATATATAACACAAATTTTTATGGATATACACAAATACACATGATATACATGAGATATCACTGATGTACATAGAGATATACATAGGATACAATAGGGGATACACAAGTGGAGTCGTCGTGAACTTGAGTTTTCAATCTGAAATGTGTTATACAAAGAAGGAAAATAATGTTTTAATATCCTTTTTTTGATATACACATTATTATTATGTTATACATTGTGACATACAAATAATATAATTATTATTGTGTTATATATATTTGGATATACAAATAAAAAATTAGAAAAATAATTAAAAAATATTTGGGAGCTTTTTCGGATACTACTGATGGAAATGGTACCTAATTTCTAGGATGATGGTTGCTATGAGAGAAGAGAGAGGGGGTTTTAAATTTTTTTTGCTATTTTTAAGGAAAATAATTTTGATGGAGAATATTTTTAGGATGATGGTTGAACAATTAGAAGAGAGAGAATAACTTTAGGCTACCATATGTCAAATCCTAAAACGTTGGCTTTTTTATGGCAATTGTTGGACCTAGTTGTCATGCCATGCCAAATCCTCCAAAAGAATCCCTTGTATAACGTCAAAAGGCAACCGAGGTTAATTTCTATACATTATTGGGCTAAAAGAATTAGGTTGTGTAAAAGATTGTTACAGGTAACCATCTGTAAATAGATTAGTAACTGAAAAATAACACATATTATAACCTATTGTAAGAGGCTGAAATATATTAATAGCGTAAATATTATTTAGGCAATCAGTGTATGTTAGTTAATCCAAATCTAAAACCAACACATCACTCCAATAACATTCAGAAATAGACCGTTAATGAATAATTAAGGCAGAATAACATTTACAACGTTTAATGGTATTAAACTTTGCATTATTAATAACATTACTTATGCGAAAATAGATCTATAATTTAACGTGGAAGAGAATATTAAAAAAAATCGGACAATGTATCTTAGTTATATTTGAATAAGAATATAAAGATAAAATGCACTTATAATAGGCCATTCCTCACGTAATATTATCCTTGTAACAATTGTTACATTATTATTTTTTGTATTACATGGAAGGAACTTCTCTTTTGACGCGCCTTATAGCCTAATAATGAGTAGCTAGATCAACCATTGGCAAGATCAAACCCTTAAGAAATCATTTGTTTATTGATTTACAGATTAAGGAATTTGAATAAAGACCAAAAAGGAAAGCTAAAAGAGGAGAATGTTAGAATTTTATGTGATCTTAAACATTTAATAAAATTAGAAATATGTAATCTCAAACATTAGATCAAAAAGAAAAAGAGACTCCTCAGATTTGCTAAGTGGGTAAACGCGTGCGAGTTTCATAAGTCAGAATTTTGCATACCGTAGCAAAAGAAGCAGATAAGAATTGGAATAAAAGAAAATATATGTATTTTCATAAATTTCGCTACAAAAATAGAAAAAATATTCTTAGACTTGTTGTTCCAAGAGAATGGTACGATAGAAGAAAATATTACAAATAAAATTAGAATCGTATGGATAAAATAGAAAATATTAAATATAAAGAACTTCTACTATTTTTTATTTTTATATCTGTTATTATTTTTGTTTTATAAATATTTGCTTGAGCAGATAAGTTTAAATGGATTAACATGATTCGCAATAATGTATTCCAATTTATTAGGGACTGAAGCATTGTTATTATTTTAGGTACGTTGACTTGTAATAACAATTAACTTTTCATATCAAGTCTAAACCATTTGCATGAACAGTGTAAAAAGTCCTTGCCCTGTTAGTGAACATAATATAAGTTATTAATTTTTTGTTACAGTATCCGTAAACAAACAAAATCGCAGCTTATTAACTTGAAATTTGTCGTTCTATACAAAATTTTTGCTTAAACATAGGTTCATTTGGATATAGGTGTGAATATTGTCTTATAACCCTAATTTTTGTTTCGTATTTTACAGATTAAGGATGTTAAGATTTGAAGAAAGGCCAAAAAGAAAGTTGAAAGATGAGAATATTATTACCCGTGGGGACATCATATTCATGGTTTTACATCCTTTTTGTGTACTATTAAAATTTTATATCATGCATTTAAATTGGAAATATGTGATCTCAAGTATTGGATTAAGAAAAGTAACTCAGATTTGTTAAAATGGGGCAACGCTTGCGAGTTACATAAATGTGTGTGTGTGAATAGCTTTGTGTAGTCGTAGCAAAAGATGCAGATAAGAATTGGAACAAAAAAATGTATTCATATTTTCATGAATTTCACTACACAAATAGATAAAAATTATCTTTAACTAAAAATAAACAGAAAAATGATCTAAAACACTAGTTCCTCACTCTATGACCTATGTCTTCATAGGGCTAATACTTTCTTTAGTCAACAACTTGATTTCTGCAAAAGCACTTCACATGTATCTGAAGTCAACACTAGCATTCCAACATTGCTACCTCGCTCGAACTCAACTTCCAAACCTTCACAAGTGACTTTTAATTTTCTACAGTCTTGTGCCTCATGATGGCTTATTTGAACTTTTCCATATAAATTTATTGTAAATTTTGTGAAATGGCCAACAGCAAGATTATTCATAATGGTGTCGACAATCCAATTTTCATAACTCTTAGGCAAAGCTCCAAAAGTTGCATCAATGAAGTTTTGACCTTTCTCATCTTGATAAAACTTAGGAGAAACATTATTTTTCCAAAGAATTGTATCATTATAGGTAATCTTGGTATCAAAGTCATCGTAGAAGAAAGTATAATCATCGGTAGGGTTCTTGACTAAGAAAGTGAGCTTCCAACTCTCAGGATTGTCCAAGGATGAAGGTGGCGGAGTGCTTAACATAGAAAAGAGTGAAGGAGAAACATATGTAATACGAAACTTAGGGTTTTGGACTTCTTTAATAGCCTTAGGGTCTTGGACTTCTTTAGTAGCCCTAGGGAAGTATAAATACAAAGCTAGTACGAAACCCAATGCTATAAATAGTAGTCCAATCAGTATGCCCAACGCCAGATTGCACCAAGAATTTTCGGCCGAATCAACTATTTTAATATTATCGGCAGATTTTTCCATTTCTTAAGAAAGGTAGAATATTACCAGAGAAAAGGTTAGAAAATGAATTGCAGGTTTGTGATGGAAATTAATGTTGGTATTGTGGATTTTATATAGATGGTACCACGGCCAAATCCAACTTGAAAAAGGATTTACGCTTTTCAATCCAAATTGGAGTTGGAAAAGGAGTAGTAAAAACTAATTACAAGTGTAACATTTTTGTGTCCGCGTTTCTGTAGATGGCAAGGAAAGTTGAAAATAATATATAGATTAATAATAATTGCAGGTTTTCCCTTTCCGTTTTAAACCAAAAAATGGAGTTCGTTTTCAGCAAATTCTCTTGTTTTTCACACCCTCAAAATGTATTTCTTTTTTGATAAATTATTATCTTCTATTGGGACCCATGTAATTAACGAGTTTGATACTAGTAGGTGAATGTAGTAATCAACATAGCCAACCTGTATATAGAACTCTCTATACAGCTTATTTCGACTATTGCTAATGAATATTAAGAGGCGAAAAGGTCTAAATTTACCCCTTACTATTGGAAATAGTTTATATTTACCATCCGTTATACTTTCGGTCTAAACTTAACCCTACCGTCAGCAAAGTAATAAAAATACCCTATTTCTAATAGAGATTTAATTTTCCATGGTGGATCTCTGTTAGAAATAGGGATATTTTTGATTACTTGACATTATGGGTAAATTTAGACAGAAAGTATAACTGAGGATAAATATAAACTATTTCCAATAGTACAAGAATATATTTGAACCTTTTCTCTATTAAAAATCAAAAATTATCAAACAGTTCACCACAAAACCAAAGGGCAGCCGAGTTTATCGTCTATACATTCTCAGAGTAAAAGAATTAGGTCGCGTAAAAGATAACTAATTAGGTCGCGTAAAAGATAACTACATGTAATCATCTATGAGCAGTGAAATTAGTAATCGAAAAATAACACGTTACCTGCTGCTATAACAGGCTGAAATATACTAAT
>AWOL01S0067456.1:0-20955 GCA_000715115.1 Nicotiana otophora
TTGGTACAAGCATGTATAATTAATACTCTTACACCAAAGAATCATACTCCCAATCACCCATCTCTTACCCCAAACTCGAAATTGATGACCAGGGGTTTGAATCTTACCTCTTGAGTGTAGATCTTGTAAGATTTCCTTGTTGGATTTCAAGGCTTGAACATGATATTGATGAACAAAACACTTCATCTACTTCCTCTATCTACAGCACCCTCACTTCTCTCTAAACTATTAGGTTTTAGCTCAAGAAATGCCTTAACCCCTTTCTCTACCCAACCATTTGGTGATTTAATGGGCTCCTACGTGTGCAGCCGTGCATCTGGCAAGTGGTCGCACATCTGGCTGCACACACAAGGTAGAAACTCCCAAATATGCGCAGCCGTGCATCTGGGCGCTCATATGACATATGTCCAGTACAATAGCCATAACGTTCTGTAGAAATATTTAAATGACAAACAGTTTGATGCGTTTGAAACTAGACTCACATGATGTTAATTTGATAGGTATATCACCACCTAAGTTATTATAGGGAGGGAGTTCTAATCATTTGAAGTCGGGTGTTGTGCCAACTGAAACATTATTTCCAATTAATGTATCCAACTTGTTCCACACAACTTCTTGCCATTCAGAAAACTTCTTAATACGTTCCAACACACATTAAACATACAATATACATTTAAAATTATGTGGCTCTATCACACAGATATCTTTTAATACTCAAATACGTTATTCCCAAATACCGTTGGCGCACTTCAAAATCTTAAATCATTAGGAAATCTTTACGGGACCTACATTGACTTTTTGATATCAGGGTCGAAATCCAATTCTGGAAATTTGAATAGGCCCGTTATGTCATTTATGAGTTGTGTGCAAAATTTGAGGTCAATCGGATTTGAATTGATAGGTTTTGTCATCAAATGTAGAAGTTGAAATTTGTTAGTTTTTATTAGACTTGAATTGGGGTATGATTTGTGTTTTTAGCATTGTTTGATGTTATTTAAGGCTTTGACTAAGTTCGTATGATATTTTAGGACCTGTTGGTTTATTTAGTTTAGGTCCCGGGGGGCTCGGGTGAGTTTTGAATGGTTAACGGATCGAATTTTGGACTTGGAAGTTTGCTAAAGATTTTCTGGTGCACTGTCTGGTTTCCTTCTACGCGATTGCGTGAGAAGGTCCGCGATCGCGTAGGTAAGTCCGCGATCATGAATCTGTTGGCCAGAAATACTATGCGAATGCGTGGATTAAGCCGCATTTGCATAGTGTGAAGGAGGAAACTGGAAAACTCACGCGCTGTGCTATGGGATCGCGTGTGGCTATCCGCAATCGCGTAGGGTGGAGGAAGCTGTTCTTCGCAATCGCGTAAGGTAAAATTTTGGCAGGAGAAAATTGTTCTTCACAATCGCGTGAGTTGGTCCACGATCACATAGAGGAAATGACTGGCAGCAGAACTTAAGTTCTAAAAATGAGACTCCATTTTTGACGATATGGAGCNGATCACATAGAGGAAATGACTGGCAGCAGAACTTAAGTTCTAAACATGAGACTCTATTTTTGATGATATGGAGCTTGGGGAGAGGTGATGTTTTGGAGATTTTCAAGGGAAGATTCGGGGTAAGTGTTCTTAACTCAATTTTTGTCAAATTACCCAAATCTATAGTTCTTTTAGCATTTAATTGGTGTTTTAAGTTGGAATAAAATTATGAAAGCTCTTAAGGTTAAATTGAAGATTTGAGGGACGAGTTGATGTCGCAATTTGGTAAAATATTTATGGTTGGACTAGTGGTTGGATGAAAGTTCATATTTTGTGACTTTTGTCAGGTTCCAAGACGTGGGCCCCACTGGAAAATTTTGAATGGAATTTCGGATTTTGTTGAAAAAGTTGTATTTTCATATGGAATTAATTCCTATAATTTGTGTTGACTGCATCGAATTAATTGTGACTAGATTGGAGGTGTTCAGAGGCCGATTCACGAGGCAAGGTCATATTGGAAGGAAGAATTGCACGGTTTGAGATAAGTAACACTTCTAAACTTGATTCTAAGGGTATAAATTCCCAAAATTATGTGTTATGTGACTAGTTTTGAGGTGACGCACATGCTAGGTGACAGGCGTATGGGCATGCATAAACCCCTTATCAAGAAGTTCCTGAAGCTACTCTTTCAATTCTTTCAACTCCGTTAGTGTCATACGATATGGAGGAATAGAAATGGGCTGAGTGCCCGGCACCAAGTCAATACCGAAATCAATATCCCTGTCGGGTGGCATGCCCGAAAGATCTGCAGGAAGCACATCCAAAAATTCTCGCACTGCCGGAATAAAATGAATAGTAGGAGTGTCTGCATCAACATCTCTCACAAAGGCCAAATATGATAAACACCCCTTCCCAACTATTCGTTGGGCCTTTAAATAAGAAATTACTCTGCTGGGGACAAAATCTGGAGAACCTCTTCACTTGATCCTTGGAAACCCTGCCATTGCCAACGTCACAGTCTTAGCGTGACAATCTAGAATAGCATGACATGGAGACAACCAATCCATACCCAATATCATATCAAAATTGATTATACTCAGCAGTAAAAGATCAACTCTGGTCTCCAATCCCCTAATGGTTACCACACACGGTTTATACTCACGGTCCACAATAATAATATCGCCCACCGGTGTAGATACATGAATAGGTGAGACTAAGGAATCACGGGGAAATTCCAAATAATGAGAAAAATATGACGATACATATGAATATATGGAACTAGGGTCAAAAAATAGAGAAGCATCCTGGTGGCATACTGAGACAATACGTGTGATTACCGTGTTTGAGGCAACTGCATGTGGTCTGGCAGGAATAACATAGAATCTAGTATGACCACCACCTGATCTGCCTCCTTCTCTAGGGCGACCTCTAGCTGCATGTGCCCCACCCCATGTTGGCTAGGCGGGTGGTAGAATAACTGGTGCGGGAGCCACAACCTAACTCCTTTGCTCAACTGGCCCTCGCGAAAGGCGGGGACACTGTCTCTTTATATGACTCGAATCTAAACACTCAGAACAACCCTTCTCTGACAATAGTGGTGTCACACCCCAAACTTGGGGAGGCGTGGCTGGCACCCGGTGTCATGCTGGCCTGAGCAAACCACTCTTTAACTAATGATCGTTCGACCAAAACTAGAACATACATAGGTCGAGTTAGCTAAACTCATTCCTTTTGTAACTATCATGGGCCCACATGGACACAACTTATAATGTACAACTGTAAGTGGGAAAACACTGTATTAATGAACCATCTTTCTTAAAACATGAATACATATGGGACGTCAAGGCCTATGACACACCTTACATAATGAACCTGTGTCTACAAAGCCTCTAAGATTATTTGACATCAAATGGGATAGGGTACCTCTCTACCTATAAGTCTATAACAAAACTCTGACACGATGATTCATAGACTCGGTTGCACTCCGAATGAGGTGGAGTCTTACCTATCCTTCGTTTACTACTAACCTCGTCTACTATGAGGGCTCGTCAAACTGATTATCTATACCTACAGTCATGAATGCATCATCCCCAACAAAAGTACGTCAGTACGGTGATAAAAGAATGACTGCCCGAACGGCCGTAGCTCGGTGGTAAATATGTAACTGCCCAACCAGCTGTAGCTCGATGGTAAATGGGTGACTGCCCGACCGACCGTAGCTCAGTGGTAAATGTGTAACTGCCCAACCGGCCGTAGCTTGGTGGTAAATGCATGACTGCCCGACCGGCCGTAGCTTGGTGGTAAATGCATGAAGATGAATGTATCACTATATTATAAACATTAACATCTTTATCATATACCTAAATAGAGACCTAGGAACGTACTTAGACATACTTGAATATAACTTTACAGGAATGAATAACATAGACATCCTTAACTGTTAAAAGTAGAACCACTTATGGAATAGCATTTCATTTATGTATCGTTACTTGGATCATGCCAAAATAAAGGAGGGATAGCCTTAACATACCTTAATTGCTCATAAGAACTCGAGAAGGTCGTAACATTCAAACTTGGATCATATTCAAAAGAATTATCCTCAAGGTGTTGGCATGAATTCCCAAAATGAATGAGTTAATCCTTAACTAAGGGTGTTGAACATTGTTAATTCCTTTGTCACACCAAATAAAGGATGAATGTTATAATAGCCTTTCCAACAATGAGAGCAAACAATCATTAAATGTTTGGCTTCCACCTGGCCATGTATTGGCGGTGGGAAACCTACATTTATGACAAATAGTGCTTACTAAGACAAAAAATATATACAACATGCTTATCCCCACATTTGAATACTTAATGTATATAAAATTAATAAATCACGGTATCATAAAAAAATCAAAACATATACTATTATTTGATTAAAACATCCGTGTGAAAATACATATATTTTCTCAACTTCTAATTTTCCTAATCTCATATAAAGAGCAAACATTTTCGTACACTTAATTTTTAAAATGGTAAAAGATAACCTTCTTTTCTTGTGAGAAAATAATTTCTATCTTTACAATAAAGAAAATCTCTTAAACTTTCTCATATTATGTGTATAATTTAAAGCATCTTCGAAAGTAGTAATAGTGATAACTATATAAAATCACATTTTTCAAACTTTTTATTTTAAAAAAAATATTCCACTCAAAATACCATATCAAATGTATATAACGGTATCAAGGATGTTAAACTTACGGGGTCTTACAATAACATAGTCACAAATCCTCTATAATCTCACGAATGGTCTTAATCCCTTCAAGCTCATATGTATTACTACGACTCATCCTAATATTAAAGTACGGGATGTAACATGCGGCAAGTACTGAGGTGGACCTCGAGAACTAGAATAACTACCAAAAGAACCTGGTATGGAGGAACCCTGCACTGATGGTGCACGAGATGAACTCTGAGCGGGAAGTGCACTAAGAGATGACTAACTCGGTCGAGTACTATATGAACTATGGCCAGCTGTTGCACCACGATGAGCCGAACAAGCCATCTAATCGGGCCTATAAGGTCGACCCCTGCTGTAACAGGACTGTCCCCCAAAAGGAACACCGCCGAAATTACACGGACCACGAGACCTCTTGACCAACAGCTCCACAATTGCGGACTTACCTAACCGATCGCACATCACAAAAATTCAAGTTGTCTAATTTAGCTTGCGCAACCATGGAACTTCTTACACAATCGCGTTGAAGGAAACTAGACAGTGCACCAGAAACACTACAGCAAAACTCCATGTCCAAAATTCGATCTGTTAACCATCTGAAACTCACCCGAGGCCCCCTGTACCTCAACCAAATACACCAAAAAGTCCTAAAACATAATAAGACATAGTCCAAGCCTCAAATCACATAAAAAAACGCTAAAAACATGAATCATACCCCAATTAAAGCCTAATGAAAACTAACAAATTCCAACTTGTACATTCGATGCCGAAACCTATCAAATCAAATCCGATTGACCTCAAAGTTTACACACAATTCATAAATGACATAACGGACCTATTCAAATTTCCAAAATCAGCTTTCGACCCTGATATCAAAAAGTGAACTCCTCGGTCAAACTTCCAAACTTACATTTCCTATTTTCTCCATTTCAAGCAAAATTTTACTAAATAAATATCCAGACACACTCCTAAGTCAGAATTCACCATACAGAGCTATTGGAACCATCCAAATTCCATTCCAGGGTCGTTTACACATAATTCTTCACTCTGTCAATTATTTCAACTTAAGCTTTAAATCTTGGAACTAAGTGTTCCAATTCACTCCGAAACCTCCACGACAAGTCACATAACTATAATTGAACACATAATAAGCAGTAAATGGGGAAACAAGGCTGCAATACTCAAAACGGCTGGTCGGTTCGTTACATTCTCCATCTTAAACAAACGTTCGTCCTCGAACTGGTTTAGAATTATACCTGGATTGTGAAATAGGTGTGGATATTTGCTCCGCATCTCCCACTCAGTTTCCCAAGTAGCTTCTCTGACTGAATGACCTCTCCACTACACTTTCAATGAGGCTATGTTATTTCATCTTAACTTTCAAACTTGCCGATCCAAAATAGTCACCGGGTCCACGTCATAAGTCAGATTAACATCCAGGTGAAATGTGCTAAAGTCCAAAACGTGAGACCGATTCTCGACATATTTACGGAGCATAGATACAAGAAACCCTAAATGAACACCTAATACATTAGGCGGCAATGCAAGTTTATAAGCCACCTTTCTAATCCTCTTAAGTACCTCAAAAGGCCCAATATACCGAGGACTCTACTTGTCCCTCTTCCCGAATCACATAACACCCTTTATAGGAGATGTTTTGAGTACCTTCTCTCCTACCATGTAAGAAACATCATGAACATTCCGGTCAGCATGACTCTTCTGTCTAGATTGCGCTGTGCGTATTCTATCCAGAATGAATTTAACTTTTTCCAAAGCATCCTGAACTAAGTCAGTACCCAATAGCCTAGCCTCACCTGACTCAAACCAGCCTAGCGGAGACTAACACCGTCTCCCATATAAAGCCTCATACGTTGTCATCTGAATGCTCGATTGGTAGCTGTTATTGTAGGCAAACTTTGCTAGCGGCAGAAACTAATCCAAAGAACCTCAAAAATCGATAACATGAGCGCATAACATATCTTCCAATATCTGAATAGTGCGCTCAAACTATCCATCCATTTTATGGTGAAATGTTGCACTCATCTGAACATGTGTGCTTACCTCTCACTGCAATGCTCTCCAAAAATGTGATGTAAATTTCGTACCCCTATCTGAAATGATGGACACTAGCACATTGTGAAGGAGAACAATCTCGCGGTTATAAATCTCAGCTAATCACCCTGATGAATAAGTAGTACTAACTGGAATAAAATATGCGGACTTGGTCAATATATCCACAGTCATCAAAATAGCATCAAACTTCCGCGAAGTCCGTGGGAGCCCAACTACAAAGTCCATGGTGATCCGCTCCAACTTGCACTCGGAAATGTCAAGTCTATGAAGCAATCCGCTCAATCTCTGATGCTCGTACTTTACCTGCTGACAATTTAAACGCCGAGCTACAAACCCCACTATATCATTCTTTATCCTTCTCCACCAATAATGCTTTCGCAAGTCATGATACATCTTTGCGGAACCCGGGTGAATGAAATACTGTGAACTGTGGGCCTTCTCAAGAATCAACTCATGCAACCCATCTACGTTCCGTATACAAATCCAACCCTACGTCCTTAACACCTCATCATCTCCAATAGTAACATCTTTGGTATCGACGTGCTGAACGGTGTCCTTCAGGACAAGCAAATAGGGATCATCATACTGGCGCTCCTTGATGCGGTCATATAACGAAGACCGAGAAACTACACAAGCTAGAACCCGACTGGGCTTCGAAACATCTAACCTCACAAACTGATTGGCTAAAACCTGAACATCTGATGCAAGTGGTCTCTCACCAACAGGAATAAATGCAAGACTACCCATACTCACCGCCTTTCTACTTAAGACATTGGTCACCACATTGGCGTTCCCGGGATGATACAAAATGGTAATATCATAGTCCTTTAGCAACTCCAACCATCTATGCTGCCTCAAATTTAGATCCTTTTGTTTGAATAAGTGTTGTAGGATCCGGTGATCTGTAAATACCTCACAAGACACACCGTAGAGAAAGTGCCTCCAAATCTTTAATGCATGAACAATAGCTGCCAACTTTAAATCATGAACATGGTAGTTCTTCTCATGTGTCTTTGACTGGAGCGAAGCATAAGTAATTACTCTACCCTCCTACATTAAAACACACCCAATACCAATTCGAGAAGCATCACAATACACAGTATAAGAACCCGACGCTGAAGGCAAAACTAGAACTGGAGTTGTGGTCAAGGCATTCTTGAGCTTCTGAAAGCTCTCTTCACACTTATTTGACCACCTGAATGGAGCACCTTTCTTGGTCAATTTAGTCATAGGAACGAAAATGGATGAGAAACCTTCCACAAAGCGACGATAATATCCGGCTAACCTAAGAAAACTCCAAATCAAAGTAGCTGAAGATGGCCTAGGCCAACTGTGAACTGCATCCATCTTCCTAGGAGCTACACAAATCCCTTCTCTAGACACCACGTGTCCCAAGAATGCTACTAAACTAATCCAAATCTCACACATGGTGAATTTGGCCTAAGGTTTCTCCTCCCTCAACCTCTGTAGTACAATTTCTCAAATGTTGTGCATGCTCGTCATGGCTACGTGAATAACACTAGAATATCAACAATAAATACTACGACAAACGAATCAAGATACGGCTGAAATATACTGTTCATTAGGTGCATAAATGCTGCTGGGGCATTTGGTAGCCAAATATACATCACGAGAAATTCATAGTGTCCATAATGGGTCTTGAATGCAGTCTTATGAATATCCGAATCCCGAATTTGAACTGGTAATCTGCATACCTCAAATCAATTTTTGAAAATACTCTAGGTCCTTAGAGCTGGTCAAATAAATCATCAATTCGCGTCAAAGGATACCTATTTTTGATTGTAACTTTATTCAACTGCCTATAGTCAATGCACATACGCATAGTACCATCTTTCTTTTTCACAAATAGAACCAGTGCATCCCAAGGCGACACATAGGGAGGCCGAACTATGACTCTATGCATTTCTTGCCAGACCAGAGGTAGTTGCTTCTGATGCTGTGATCACAGATATTGTTTTAGTGCACCGTAGGGATGCTTCAGTATTATTTGATCCTGGTTCCACTTAATAATATATGTCATCATACTTTGCTCGTTATTTGGATATGCCTCATGATTCTTTAACTATGTTTGTTCATATATCTACGCTGGTAGGTGATTCTATTATTGTGGACTGTGTATATTGGTCTTGTGTGGTGACTATTAGGGGATATGAAATGAGAGTTGATCTTTTATTACTTAGCATGGTTGATTTTGATGTGATTTTTGGCAAGGACTGGTTGTCGCCATATCTCACTATCCTTGATTGTCATGCTAAGACCGTGACGTTTGCAATGTCGGTGGTGCTGAGGTTGGAGTGAAAGTGATCCCTGGATTATGTTCCTAGTAGGGTAATTTCACATTTGAAGGCTCAACGACTGGTTAAGAAGGGATGTTTAGCGTACTTGGCCTTTGTGAGGGATGTTAGTGTTGATACTCCAATCGTCAATTTAGTTCTGGTAGGTATGGATTCTCCAGGTGTGATTCCAGCAGTTCTATCGGGCATGTCACCCGACGGGGAAATTAATTTTGGTATTGACTTGGTATCGGGACTTAGCCCGTCTCTATTTCACTGTACCACATGGAACCTATAGAATTGAAGGAGTTGAAGAAACAGTTGCAATAACTACTAGATAAGGGCTTAATCAGGCCTAGTGTGTCACCTTGGGGTGCACCGGTTCCATTTGTGAGGAAGAAGGATGGTACTATGAGTATGTGTATTGACTACGAGCAGTTGAACAAGGTTACTAATAACAACAGGTACCCACAACAACGCATTGATGACCTATTTGATTAACTTCAGGGTGCTAGAGTCTTCTCGAAGATTGATTTGAGGTCAGGTTACCATCAGTTGAAGATCCGGGATTTAGATATTTCAATGACGACATTCAGGACTCACTATGGTCACTATGAGTTTCTGGTGATGTCTTTTACGCTGACCAATGCCCCAATGGCCTTTATGCACTTGACGAACATTGTGTTCTAGCCATATCCTTATTCCTTCATCATGGTATTCATTGATGATATATTGGTGTACTCATGTAACTAGGAGGATCATGAGCAGCATCTGAGGATCGTACTACAGACACTGAGAGAGAAGAAGCTATATGCTCAATTCTCTAAGTGTGAGTTTTAGCTCGATTCAATGGTGTTCATGGGGCACATGGTGTTTGGTGAGGGGATTAAGGTGGATCCGAAGATGACTGTGCAGTTTAGAGTTGGTCTAGACCATCTTCAGGCCCAGAGATTTGGAGCATCTTGGATTTGGCAGGTTATTATCGCTATTTTGTGGAGGGTTTCTCATCCATTGCTACACCTTTGACTAGATTAACCGAGAAGGGTCCTCCTTTTAGTTGGTCCGATGAGTGTGAGGTGAGCTTTTTGAAGCTCAAGACTACATTAACTACAGCCCCAGTATTAGTGTTTCCTACAGGTTCGGGATCTTACACTGTACATTGTGATGCGTCACCTATTAGGCTTATAACGGTGTTGATGCAGGACAGTAGAGTGATTACCTATGCATCTCGATAGTTGAACGTTTATGAGAAGAACTACTATGTGCATAGATTTAGCAGCTATTTCTCATGCGTTGATGATTAGAAGGCACTATCTATACGGCATTCCATATGAGGTCTATTTAAACCCAAAAGCATTTATGATTGTTGAAATAGATGCTTTCGAAATAGGATACAGAGGAATTCTTAAACAAAGGATAATCTCTGAATCTCCTAAACAACTTGTTCGTTTTACTTCAGGAATCTGGAATTCCGCCCAGAAAAACTAATCTACTGTCAAAAAAGAAGTCTTTTCTACAGTACTGTGTATTACTAAGTTTCAAGACTATCTTATAAACAAAGCATTTTTAGTAAGAGTAGATTGCAAATCTGCCAAAGAGATTCTTCAAAAGGATGTCAAAAATTTTGTTTCAAAACAAATATTTGCTAGATGTCAAGCTCTACTATCTAGCTGTGATTTCAAAATAGATTTCATTAAAGGAGAAAATAACTCTTTGCCTGATTTTCTAACAAGAGAATTTTTACAGGGAAACAATGAGGCCCTTCAAGCCTAACTCCTCTTCTAGAGGAAAAGAGATTAATAACCCCCAAATGGCTAGACCTTTTGTTCCTCTTCCAGTTACTCCCACTAAAACCACAGCCCCTCAATGGCCCCAACTTTCCTTCCAAAATAAGTATACAGCCCTAGCTGATCCCAAATTACCAGCCCCAATACTAGTTCCATCAGAGAAACTGACCAAACACCAGAACGCAAAGCCTTTTGAAAAAGGAACAACGTCTAACTCCTCAGTTCAAATTAAGGAAAGCTACGCGATGAAAGTTCCCGAAACTTTTGCAGAAGCAGTTGATCCTTCAGCTAAAAAGGCACAAGAACATTTTCCTAAAGAAGAAAAATTCGAATACATCACCCTCCAGGTATTACCTCTACTAGCGCTCGACAAAGAATATGAAGGTCTCAGAATTGAAGGCCTTATTAAACTATGTTTTACCGATTTTAACTACGTGGATACAGAGAATCCATATAAGACAAGTAGTCATGCCAGTTGTATGTCTGAGGTCGATGCATCATGGATAGTGCTATAGGTGTGTGCAGGTGATCGGCAAACCACTCAAATGCTGATAATATTTTCTTAATGCTAACTCTAGAGTAATTAATATACCCTGTACTTTTATCATTTAAAGTATGTTCTACTTTTATAGAATCGGTGTCGATGAGGATGGCTTCGTAAAACCTTCTTGTCTTACATGGATTCTCTGTATCCACGTAGTTAAAATCGGTAAAACATGGTTTAATAAGGTCTTCAATTTTGAGACCTTTATATTCTTTGTCGAGCCCTAGTAGAGGTAATACCAAGAGGGTGATGTATTCGAATTTTTCTTCTTTAGGAAGATGTTCTTGTGCCTTTTTACCTGAAGGAACAACTGCTTCTGCAAAAGTTTCAGGAAGTTTCATGGCGTAGCTTTCCTTAGTTTGAACTGAGGAGTTAGAAGTTGTTCCTTTTTCAAAAGGTTTTGCGTTCTGGAGTTTGGTCAGTTTCTGTGATGGAACTTGTATTGGGGCTGGTAATTTGGGATATTCAGCTAGGGCTGTATACTTGTTTTGGAAGGAAAGTTGGGGACTTTGAGGGGCTGTGGTTTTAGTGGGAGTAACGGGAAGAGGAACAAAAGGTCTAGCCATTAGGGGGTTATTAATCGCTTTTCCTCTAGAAGAGGAGTTAGGTTTCAAGGGCCTCATTTTTTCCCTGTAAAAATTCTCTTGTTAGAAAATCAGGCAAAGAGTTATTTTCTCCTTTAATTAAATCTATTTTGAAATCAAAGCTAGATAGTAGAGCTTGCCATCTAGCAAATATTTGATTTGAAACAAGACTTTTGACATCTTTTGAAGAATCTCTTTGGCAGATTTGCAATATACTCTTATTAACAACTCTTTGTTTATAAGATCGTCTTGAAACTTAGAAATACATAGTACTATAGACGACTTATTTTTTTTACAGTAGAATAGTTTTTCTAGGCAGAATTCCCGATTCCTGAAGTAAAACAAATAAGCTGTTCAGGAGATTCAGAGATTATCCTTTGTTTAAGAATTCCTCAGTATCCTATTTCGGAAGCGTCTGTTTCAACAATCATAAATGCTTCTGGGTTTGGGATTCCTAAGCATGGAAGGTTTTGTACTAATCTTTTTATATGGATTACAGACTGTGTTTGTTCAGAGCTCTAAGGAACAGGGTTCTTCCTAAGTCTTTTATAAAGAGGTTCACAGACCTGTCTAATATTAGGGATAAAATCAGCTACGTAGTTGAGACTTCCTAGAAATCTTTGAAGTTGTGTTTTATCATTAATCTCATTAGGGAATTTTGAAGAGAATTCTATGGTTCTACAAATTGGTTTGTAAGATCCTTGGTATAGGTCGTGGCCTAAGAATCTAATGGCGGTCTAAAAGAGCTTATTCTTTTTGGCAATAACTACTAGACCATTTCTCTTAACAACTTTAAGGAAAGTGTTGAGATGTTTAAAATGAGAATCTATGTTTTCAGAAAAGATAAGAACACCATCTATATAAACAATAGACATATAACTATAGTCATTAAAGATGGAGTTCATAACATTCTGAAATTCTGAAGGGGCATTCTTAAGCCCAAATGGCATTACATTCCATTCGTATTGACCGAAGGGAACATTGAAAGCAGTTTTCTATCTGTCTTTCACAGCTACTTGAATTTGCCAGAAACCAGATTTTATATCGCACTTGCTATAAATATTAGCTTTGTAAGTTCTCTTTAAGAGATCTCTTTTGTTAGGAATGGGATATCTAATCCATTTAAGGACAACATCCAAAGGCTTATAGTTTATAACTAGTCGTGGTGCTCCTCTTTCTTTTTCTGCACTATTATTAACATAAAAGGCAGAGCAACTCCAAGGGGATTTAGAGGGGCGAATAATGTTACTCTTAAGAAGATTTGAAATCTCAATTTTACAAGTTTCAATCATATATGATGCCTCTTACAATAGGAATGAGGAGTCTTAAATAGGCCAAGGAAAGATGCCTTTTAATCATAGGCGTACAAGTGTATGGTTTTGTTTCGTCAGACAGAGTCAAGTGGTCGACAAACAAAAGTGGGCGGTTACTTTTGAAAAGTAAAGTGGGGCAGTTACTTTTGTTTTTAAAAGTAAAGCAAAGGATAAGATTCCTTTCTAATGCTGATTTAAAGGTGACTCTTCATTCACAGTTGGGGTCTATGTAGGCCAAAGCTATTCCCTTCGGGTCGCAAATGTCTCCATTAATGTTTCCTCTTGTTGAAGCAGCGTCTTCTATTAGTTGCATGATCTGACTTTCTTCATAGTTGTCAATGTCTTACAAGGTTGCTTAAGTTTCTCTCTGAGAGCTGCTTTGGATGATGAAGCTTTAGTGAAGCTTTGTTGAATGTTTCTTGGGGGTTTTAAGACTTGCTGTTTTAAGAAAATCAACCTCCTAGAAATTAATGAAGATACCAAAAAGGAACTCTTCTCCATCTTAGAGGAAACCAATTCAGATTCTTCTCATTACTCGTCAGATGAATATAGCAATGTAGATAACATCAATATCGCTTATAATTCTTATTCAAGCTAGTCCGGTAACGATTGTCACTGTTCTGGAGCCTACTGTACCTGTAACAACACCCAAGTCTCTATTAAAGTCTTGTCTGACAGCTCTAAAGAAGCTCTTTATGATGTTATCCAACACATCAACGATGAAGATTCTAGGAGACGCTATGTAATAGAACTCAAAAATCTCATCCTTACTCATCAAGAAGACAGACCCAGGTCAAGGTCAGTCATTGAGCCATTCAGTATGAAACAAGTTATGTCTCATTTCGAAAAGCCTTCTGAACCATCGATCTCTGATATAAGACGTGAAGTCTCAGAACTTAAAGGAGAAATCAGAGATGTAAAATCCAGACTTGGAAAAGTCGAACGTGATATTCTTACAGAACAGGTCCTTAAACAAGCCAAAACCTACGACCATAAGTCTGAAACTGAAGAACATGAGCTTCAGCTTCAGGATGATGAGTATCACTCAGATAATGATAACTCTACCGACCTTCGTCTTACTCAAGATAAGACTTCATTCTCCCAGGCTCCGGGATTACAGTTATTACTAGTATCAAACCTCAGAGTTATCATATTCCTATCAAAATTGTTATTAGCAAACACTTTGTTATTAACAAAATTGCTTTGCTTGACAGTGGTGCAGATCGTAACTGTATCATGAAAGGTATTGTTCCTACCCAGTATTTAGNATTTGAAATCTCAATTTTACAAGTTTCAATCATATATGATGCCTCTTACAATAGGAATGAGGAGTCTTAAATAGGCCAAGGAAAGATGCCTTTTAATCATAGGCGTACAAGTGTATGGTTTTGTTTCGTCAGACAGAGTCAAGTGGTCGACAAACAAAAGTGGGCGGTTACTTTTGAAAAGTAAAGTGGGGCAGTTACTTTTGTTTTTAAAAGTAAAGCAAAGGATAAGATTCCTTTCTAATGCTGATTTAAAGGTGACTCTTCATTCACAGTTGGGGTCTATGTAGGCCAAAGCTATTCCCTTCGGGTCGCAAATGTCTCCATTAATGTTTCCTCTTGTTGAAGCAGCGTCTTCTATTAGTTGCATGATCTGACTTTCTTCATAGTTGTCAATGTCTTACAAGGTTGCTTAAGTTTCTCTCTGAGAGCTGCTTTGGATGATGAAGCTTTAGTGAAGCTTTGTTGAATGTTTCTTGGGGGTTTTAAGACTTGCTGTTTTAAGAAAATCAACCTCCTAGAAATTAATGAAGATACCAAAAAGGAACTCTTCTCCATCTTAGAGGAAACCAATTCAGATTCTTCTCATTACTCGTCAGATGAATATAGCAATGTAGATAACATCAATATCGCTTATAATTCTTATTCAAGCTAGTCCGGTAACGATTGTCACTGTTCTGGAGCCTACTGTACCTGTAACAACACCCAAGTCTCTATTAAAGTCTTGTCTGACAGCTCTAAAGAAGCTCTTTACGATGTTATCCAACACATCAACGATGAAGATTCTAGGAGACGCTATGTAATAGAACTCAAAAATCTCATCCTTACTCATCAAGAAGACAGACCCAGGTCAAGGTCAGTCATTGAGCCATTCAGTATGAAACAAGTTATGTCTCATTTCGAAAAGCCTTCTGAACCATCGATCTCTGATATAAGACGTGAAGTCTCAGAACTTAAAGGAGAAATCAGAGATGTAAAATCCAGACTTGGAAAAGTCGAACGTGATATTCTTACAGAACAGGTCCTTAAACAAGCCAAAACCTACGACCATAAGTCTGAAACTGAAGAACATGAGCTTCAGCTTCAGGATGATGAGTATCACTCAGATAATGATAACTCTACCGACCTTCGTCTTACTCAAGATAAGACTTCATTCTCCCAGGCTCCGGGATTACAGTTATTACTAGTATCAAACCTCAGAGTTATCGTATTCCAATAAAAATTATTATTAGCAAACACTTTGTTATTAACAAAATTGCTTTGCTTGACAGTGGTGCAGATCGTAACTTTATCATGAAAGGTATTGTTCCTACCCAGTATTTAGAACAAAGTACTTCAAAATTACACTCCGCTACAGGAGAACAACTACGTATTAATTACAAATTATCTTAAGCCCATATCTGTAATAATGGAATTTGTTTAACCAATGATTTTATTATTACTGAAGATATAATTTTAGGAATTCCTTTTATTACTCAAATAAAACCTTTCATTACTGGGTTAGACGGTATCTCCACACATATTTTAGGAAACGATTTACACTTTCCTTTTGTTAAAACTCTTGCACTAAATGAAAGTAATTTTATAAGAAAAAATACTATTTTTCGTATTAATAAACTTTCTTAGCATGTCACCTTTTTAAAGGATGAAATAAAAGTTAAGAAAATCGAGCAGATTTTAAAAACCTTGGGGATGGTTACTAAAATAGCCAATCTTCAAAATATCTTTGAAAACAAATATGCTCGGAGTTTCCTAACGGTTTTTGGGAAAGCAAAAACGACTTAGTCGAACTTCCTTACATTGAAGGATTCAATGAACAGGTCATCTCTACCAAAGCAAGACCTATTCAAATGAATCAAGAAATGATGGAAACTTGTAAAATTGAGATTTCAAATCTTCTTAAGAGTAACATTATTCGCCCCTCTAAATCCCCTTGGAGTTGCTTTGCCTTTTATGTTAATAATAGTAAAAAAAAAAAAAGGAGCACCACGACTAGTTATAAACTATAAGCCTTTGAATGCTGTCCTTAAATGGACTAGATATCCCATTCCTAACAAAAGAGCTCTTAAAGAGAACTTACAAAGCTAATATTTATAGCAAGTTCGATATGAAATCTGGTTTCTGGCAAATTCAAGTAGCCGAGAAAGACAGATACAAAACTGCTTTCATCAATACGAATGTTTTTTGCTATTTGGGCTTAAGAATGCCCCTTCAGAATTTCAGAATGTTATGAACTCCATCTTTAATGACTATAGTTATATGTCTATTATTTATATAGATGATTTTCTTATCTTCTCTGAAAACATAGATTCTCATTTTAAACATCTCAACACTTTCCTTAAAGTAGTTAAGAGAAATGGTCTAGTAGTTAGTTCCAAAACGATTAAGCTCTTTTAGACTACCATTATATTCTTACGACACGACCTATACCAAGGATCTTACAAACCATATTGTAGAGCCATAGAATTCTCTTCAAAATTCCCTAATGAGATTACTGATAAGACACAACTTCAAAGATTTCTAGGAAGTCTCAATTACTAGCTGATTTTATCCCTAATATTAGACAGGTCTGTGAACCACTTTATAAAAGACATAGGAAGAACCCTGTTCCTTGGGGCTCTGATACCAGTTAAGGTACAATATCTATTAGAAATTTGCATATTTACTATTTACTATTACGACAATTGAAAGTAATTTTTCTATGCCCTAGACAGTATATGTACTTAGCTGCTCATGCTAAATACGTATACTGCCAACATCGCTTTGATACCAGTAAAAGACGGAACGAAGTGCAGTATGAAAATAGTAAAAGACAATATAAGAAAATCCCTTAAAAACTTACAAGATTTTTATTGAATGAACATTAAAAACATAGGAGCAGAAAATTTAGAGAATACTAGGGAGAGAGATCTTTGATGTGAAGGTATAGTATCTATTAGAAATTTGCATATTTACTATTTATTGAATAGTTATTTTAGCCCTATAAGCCCCTAGACTGTATTTTTTAAATATGAATTCAAACCAGCATGTTTCGAATAATATTAATTTATCTTCTCAAGCAACTAAGATTGCTAAACTTGAAACTGATTTAAAAAATTGGAATATTCCCAATGAACCTTTTAAAAATATTTATAAATTAGGAAGTTTCAGTTTCATTAAGAAGCATAACATTAGGACCTGCGAGTCCACTATTGCTATTAATAATTCTTTAGAAATTATTAAACTACTTTTTCAACAAGATCTGAATAAATATAGACATCAATTCAATTATTTCCATATTGGTCTTGTCCAGATTACTGTCAAACCTCTCTTTAGAAAAGGTTTAGACGTACCTATCTGCGTCCTTCTAAGAGATGCTCGTATCTTGAATTTCGACGACTCTCTCTTAGGAGCCCTTCAAAGTAACTTCGCTAATGGCCTGGTATACTTTAATTTCTATCCCAATTTCTCGGTAGATATCAATGATCCCAACGGCATGGATACTTTGACTTTGAATGTCAAAACCAAGAACATGAATAGCAAAGTTAATATTCGAGAGATAGCTATCATTCATCGAGTCTACTACAAACTTATGGACACAACTCTTGTGCCTAGAGCTTGAGTTGAAAGTATCAAAGGATTCACCATGCTTATGGAAGCAAATACTGATCATAGTACAGTATTTGTGCCTAGACTCCTTAACTGGAATGATATACTCTCAAGTAATGAATGGCACTTCAATGCCATAACTCAACCTTCCACTTCAAATCTTAAAAGATCTCAAATTGAACAAGTTATTCAATTACCTGATGGATCTATAGATCTAAAAATTTTAGGATCAGGCTCTAATCTTTCAAGCAGAACCAATTCCTTTAGGAAAAGGTCTACAGTACCTTCCGCACCTTCTTCTTCAAAACCTTCGGAGGAAAGCATAACTGAAACCACCACAAATTCTGTTCTAGTTACAAGTAACAACAAAGGGAACGTCACGAGAGTAGATTTCTCCCATACAATCCCAAAAGTCTATTACCAAAATCATCCTGCTAGTTCAATCCCTAGCGATATGTATCCTCCTCAGGAAGATGTACCTGAATTCCTTAAGATGATTAAGTCAGGCGACTCTTTTGTCCATCAATCGTCTCTGGACTCATCCTGATTATCAAACAAAAAGAAAATGGTATGTTCCCACTTATTCTCTTAAACAAAGAGAAAAATTCAGAGATTGTTGGATGTCAGACATGAAAAGAATAAGATGTGAAATCGACTTCTTTAGATGGTTTGAAATATCCGGCAAGATCGAAAACCAAAAGGACTCTTTACAAGTCCTTATCAATAAATGGTATACTGCTAACAACAAAGTTGTTGAATTTGTTACTCCTCCTTCAGAAGGAATAAAAATCCCAGTATCTAACACTGTTATCTCAGCCTCTCCTTTCTAAGCCAAAAGCGAGAAGCCTAAGGGTATGGTTGTCTATTTAGATGTTGATCGTATTATTGAACAAAACAACTATACCAATCAACTTCTTCATGTCGTCTCCAGGCAAATAGAAGATTCCAAAAAAAAATCCTTATTTTGTGGAAAAACTACCCTTTCACAATCCAGCACTAGTCAAAATATTGAACCAAACCCAGGTTTCAAAATGACTCAATTTTCCAAAGATAAGTACCCAAAACTCAAAGAAACTTTTGAAGTCTCTGGTAACATTCTTGATAAAATCAATAAACAATTGGCTGGTTTTAGTATTTCCAAAGAAATTCCCAAAGAAGAAAAAATCTCCACTATCCAAGAAAAGGAAGCCCTTCTTCACAAATTGTCTAATGATCGCTTTCATAATTACAAGAATTATCATAAGCGTCCTTCATTTCCTGACATTCAGTATGAGGAAAATCATTTTCTTGCCTCTATATCTCATGAAGGAAGAAGCATGATAGAATGGAATATTGATGCTTTGGCAGAACATCAAATATACCATAAACTCCATGAAATGGGTGTTTGCATCACTTCTTACAAGATAAGAGGCTCCTCTGACAAAGAAGTCGCCTCTATGATTGTAGCGGGATTTACCGGCATGTTGAAACATTGGTGGGATAAATATTTCACCAAAGATGTTAGACAGGCCATATACTCTGCTACAGCCATCGAAATTGTAGTTACAACTGAAGGTACTGCCATGGAAACTACCTCTCATATTACTAGAGAAGATGTTTGCGCTACACTTCTCTACCATATAGCAAAGCACTTCATCGGAGAACCCAAAATCTTCCAAGATAGAAGTTTACAAATTCTGAACAATCTATCTTGCCCATCTTTAGATGAATTTATCTGGTATAAAAACTAATTCATCAGCAATGTTATGATTAGACCCGACTGTCATCTAGATTTTTGGAAAGAACGCTTTATCAGCGAACTTCCCCCATTATTTGCAGGCAAGGTCCGAACAAAAATCCAAGATCGTTGTGAAGGTAAAATTCCATACCATCATATGACCTATGGTGACCTTGTTAGCATCATCAATGTTGTAGGTCTTGAACTATGCACAGACATCAAGCTCAAAAATCAGCTTAAAAAAGGAGCAACATTCCTCTAGAAGAGAATTATCGTTGCTCCCTCTACTCACTCTGCTAAGAAGAACAAAGCCTATAAATCTTCTAGAAAGGTTTGTCGTAACAAAACTCATAGAAGTTTCGAAGAGTCCCCTAAGAAGAAATCCAAGTTTCGAAGACCTTCAAAGTCTGTTAAAAATAAAGATGTCTGTTGGAACTGTGGAAAACCGGCCATAGAGCCAATGAATGCAAATTTCTAACAGATACTGTACCTTAACATCAAAGATCTAATGGCTTCTTCGTAGAGTCTTCTTGGGTTTACAACTGTTTTCTCTAAAGTCATCTTAGCGACGAGATGACCTAACAATGTCTAAACGCCTACCTTGGCAACAACGACCTATCACTTTAAGGCTAGCCAACGTATGGACCGGATATTAATCGGTTACCTCATACTTATAGAGAAAATATTAACCTCATACATAACTTAGAAGCATTTTAAGAACATGAGTTTAAAGAATAGTATAAGAGATAGATATAAGCAAAGATAATTTCTTCTTTTTCATTAATATAAGAGTTCCTTGGATCTCTAATACCAGTTAAGGTACAGTATCTGTTAGAAATTTGCATATTTACTATTTACTATTATGATAATTGAAAGTAATTTTGTCATACCCTATACAGTATATGTACTTAGCTGCTCGGGAGTCCAGCCTTAGATCTTGATTTCTTTAGACAGATATTTAATCCTTTCAAATTCTGCCTTATAAAAATTCCAACTAATAAAGAAGGAAATTCTTTTTTGAATAAAATACTTGCACATTTTTGTCACGCCCCAAACCTGAAGCGACGTGGCCGGCACCCGGTACCATACTCGGCCCGAGCGT